>CEMT01388855.1:31234-45194 GCA_900068985.1 Pterula multifida | reverse complement strand
GGTTGCTGAGGTTGCTGAGGTTGCTGAGGTTGCTGAGCTGGTTGAGTTTGTAAAGATGCTTGTTGCTGCGTCTGCATTGGCTGGGATGGTTTGGGTAGATCGGGCAGACCAGTTAAAGGAAAGAAAGCTCCAACAAGACCAAGATTGTTGATTGGAAATATGAGACAATTGTTAGTCTGTTCTCCAGATGGCAATGTCCATGCCGCAGTCGCAAACTGAACCACGATGACGCGAGACCAAAGTCAATCTAACACGAAGGAAAGTTAGGTCGCTAACACGCACCAGATTTTTACTGGTCAAAAGATGAACGAGTGATCTAAAGGCTGGATCATTGGCTCCAGGTGTTGCCTGGGGCTGGATACTGCAAAGTGCTGGCTGATGGCGTTTGATCCACAAATATAAATCAGTGGAAGAGACAGCAGGTTCTCGCGAAGGCGTGAGGATAAGTTGAGAAGGCCACGTTTCGGACTGACTAAAATCAATGGGTCAGAAAGAACAAGATCAAAGAGATGACCATGCGCACTGACCAGTCAACCGAGTTCTGGTTCATGGCGACCACCAATGCACGCATCTCCTTCCTTCCTTGAGTTGCGGCGTCTAGTCCTGTCCACGCAAGAGCGCCTCTCCAGACCTCACGCTTAGAAGTTGTTCCTTCAATTCCGTTGGAGGACTGGGGTTGAACATTATTGTGCATATGACTTGTCGAATTCATAGGCATAGGTACCTGCGGATTTGGTGGCGGCGCTTGTTTGGGCTGACCTGGAGACTGGTATATGCCGGCATGATTAGGGTACGGAGCAAGGTGCATGGACTGTGCAGAATTATGATTAGTTGACGGAAGCCCGATGTTCTTATTCGTGGAAGGAGGTAAGGGGTTGGACGATTGGAACGGAACGGATGATGGGCGGGGCGAAGATGCAGGGCGAAGGGGTGGCGTATCAGGTTGAGTAAGATCCACAAAATTAGGATTGATAGTCTGGTTTTGACTATCCACTGCATGAGGTCTAGACTCTGCAGCAGATTGTTGCTGTGTAGGCTGAGCAGAGCCACTGTCCATAGGCCTAGGACCACCAGATGACTGGGATCGTTGCATATGGAGAGATTGCATAGCTTGCTTGAACTTTCCAAAAATTGTGTTTTGCTTGATATGCTCTGCTTGAAGGCTCTGAAACGTAGCCATATCACCACTCGCTCGTACTGCTTCCATTCGTTGCCCCAGAACACGTAGTTTCTGGGCCATATTCCGAAGGCCTCCTATTAGTTGTTGCTCTGAAAGTCCCTGAAACATTTGTGCATAGCTGGTTGATTGAGGTGCTTGAAGAGCCACGGATGGCTGGGGCGGTATTTGGGTTTGAGGCGTACTTGTCATATGTGGTAAGATAGACGGAGTTTGAGCGGCAGGAAGCTTCGATAGAAGTTCTTGGCCTGAATTTTGGACTTGAACAGTGGACGGACGATGGGGGTGAAGATGGGGATCTGCAGAAGTAGACGGGATGGGCGGGCTATGTTTTGGGCTATGTTTGGGTAGTGACGGATGTTTTTGCATTGGCACCGCTGACGAGCCTGAAGCTGGCTTCCGCGTTATATCAGATGGTGTGCGCTCATGGCGAGCTCGCTTCTGCTCTGGAGATTTGTCCAAGGGTAGAACTTCTGGACTACGTTTTGTAGCTGGGGAGCAATTAGAATATATCGTCAATAGATGATATTAAGACCCATCGCACCCTTCTGTAACGTTGGAAAGCCAGCTAAAGATATGCAATGTGGCTGTTGTGTTGGAAACCAGGGTGTTTCTGCTGGTCCCTTGAGAGTCTGCATTGTATAATGAAGACCCTGTACAGTGAAGATAAGACAGAAGTACGTACAGCATTATAAAGGTTCGTAAACTGTGCTATTTGACGAAGGTTGATGATACTGAGATTGATGTCGCGCTAGGATAGACATAAATAAGGGCCAAGAAATAATCGAGAGCCTGACCAACCTTGCGCAACTCCTCAGGAAGCGTTTTCCACGAAGTCTTATCCAGAATTGTTGAGGTATTCCAGCATGGATTCTCGGCATTGTCAGCAGGCGATGCTGCTATGTGGAATATATGTCTTATCTGAGGCTTTGCACTGACTTTCGGGGATCTCACTGTCTGAAGTTGATCGAAGAACTGGAAAAAATTATGAGACAAACAACCCATACTAAACCTTACAGCACCTCACCTCTACTGCTGCTACCAATCCCTCTAAAGCAGCCATACCTCTGGAACCTCCAGAAGTTGTCTGCCCTATTCCAAGCTTCCCGGGATCATCTATAAGCTCCTTGGTCACCGTCTGTAGATCGGCAAAGAATCGTTTCGCAAGTAACGGCGTGGGTTGGGCGTCAGCCGTAGCATAAGTCACGAAGGCCATACGGAACTGACAACCAAGGATGAGCGCAATTGCTCTGAAAGCAAGAACAACTGTATGAAGCAGACCCTATAACCAGCATTAGCCTCGCTCAGACGTTTGAGCATGGGCGATAAATATTCCAATAGAATTCGTTGCCATTCTGCAGCAAGCACCAGGGAAGACTCGACGACACATGCAATTGAGATGATGTCCTGTGCAATTTGGGGATTACTCGACATTCTGTGCTATAAGTCCAATGACGCTTGGTGGAAGAAAGTGCATGCAACTTTGCAAAAATGAAGTTGCAAAAGGAATCAAGGGGAGGGAGGAGACCACTCAGGCTGTGAGGATGCAAGAATTTCAACAAGTAATGAGATTGTCAATGACTTTCTCGATCAATGTGCTGAATAATTGTGTAATATATATCACTACTCCGGCCCGGCAATGTATAATAAATACACATCGACACTACTCTCAACATCATACAGAGTACGCACCAAAAAGAAAGACTGTTAAAATAAATACACTGAAGGAGTAAAAAGAGCGTAAAATATAGTTGAACAGCGTAAAAAAGGCGCGGTGTAGAACGTAGTGCAGAGGAGACGTTGAGAAGGCGAGCGAGGCTGGCCTTGTTCTACATAGGGGGAACACTGAGCTTCACGGCCTCAAATACCCTGAAACTTCGAATATGAGTCAAGTCGGAGCGGCCTTTGTATGCTGAGTCAGTAGTGGGCAAGGATCTCATTGTAGATTCAGATTTTTGACGATTAAATTTGCGGGCCACTCCACTTTCAGGAGGCGCACTAGGCCAATTGAAGCGCTGACGACGAAAACTAGACAAGTAAATAAGACCAAAGTCAATTCAGACAACCGGACAAAACAAGCGCACCATTCGTAAGTCCAGATACTAGATTCAAATTCTTCAAAACTGACGATTGACTGAGGAGCTTGGAAGGGAACAGGAGTAGGTTCGATATTAACCGTTGTGACAGCACTCATAAGCCTCTTTGAGTCAGAGCGTGGTTCTGGTTTTTGATGATTATCTGGATGAGGAAATTTTTTGACCAAAAAATCATAAATCGCAGCCTTGGCACCAAGAAGAGAGTGAATGTGATGACAGCTATGCATCTCCAACTCTGAAGCGGACATAGGGATAAAAATATCAGGCCATACTAGGATGCCAGGTGATTGTGAAAGCCCTGTAGACACCGGGAGATGGCGTCGTGCTGCATTTGCTGGACTCAGAGAGCTGTAGCTGGTTGCAAGCTGTGCTGCAGCTCCAGTACTTGGTGGCTGAAGAACTGAATCGGACTCAGCGATGACTTGAGTGCCGCGGTTGCGATCTGATCCTGCTGATATAAAACCCAYCATACCYTGTCTCTTCGCCTTCTTCATCGCCTTCTCTTCGTTGCCCTCGCTATGGTTTTGTTCGGAAGAGAGCGTAGCACGGCCAGAGCAGAAGCTCTGAGCATTCCCCAGTTCAGGTTCCTGCTGAGCAGGAACAGACGTGTTGGCAGGAGCCGATTTGAGATGAATAGACCACGATTTGGAGCTATGCTGCTCAGTGGGAAAAGACGCATCTGCAGGAGCCAATTTGAGGTGAATGGAGCGATATTTGGAGCTACGGGCACCAAAAACTTCTTGCAAGAGGAGTGCAAGATGCTCATGAGGACGTAGATGGATTCCATGCTCTTGAGCAAGCATCTGAGCAAAGAGAACCTCCAGATCCTTGGATGCATTGACTTGGTTGTTCGAAGGAAAGGAAATTACTTCAGGTGATGTCGGCGGACTGTTCTGAGATCGATCTGACGCAGGACTAGTGGCCATGGGTGTAGTGGTGGCGCTCGAAGACCTACTTTCGTCGGATAATATCGCTGGATCAGGCTGAGCTAAACACAGGGGCGTGGGCGATCGCTGCTTGATGTCCATGGGTGGGCTAGACCTTGTAGGATATTGTCGTGCGACGCAAACAGGATGAACAATTTCAAGAGGACGCGGAGTAAGCAGTTCATCCTCAGCAGGAAGCGTCGCTGGCGGCAAATCGGCAGGTGCCAGGTTGCCCTTGTGTGTACGTGGAATCGGTACGGTGACATCCTCGAGGGGCACCGAGAGTCGAGAATTGGCCATGAGCAGATCAACCAAATCCTCAAGATCCATAGTGTCAACGAAGAGACTGTCCGTCTCGCTTTGGGTCTCGCCCTCTGCAATTGGCGGGTATGGCTCTTCCGGTTCATCGACGTCTACGAAAAAGGAAGAAGTCCGTTTAGAAGTGTGGTTCATAGAACAGGGCTCGGGCTCAATATTTTCACTAGGTGTTGGTGCATACGGGAAGAAAAGTTGATCATCAATTATTTCCAATCGTCCACCAGGCGTAAGAACACGATGGGCTTCGGCGATAACAAAAATCCATCGATGAAAAGGGACGCTGAGACCAAGGCCACACATCCTCACCATGTTGAAGCTATTAGTTTTAAAAGGGAGAGGATACTTCACACTACAGAAGAGATCGGCATCATCAATTCGAGAGGACAGAAGAAGGACTTACAAGTCACCCTGGACAAAACTGGTGTGACGTTTGGGCTCCCTTCCACATTTCCAAATCATCTGTGGAACGTCAATCAAGTCGAATCCAACGATTTCCACACCATCCTGACCCGCCCAGGCTTCAGCCGCCATATCTACCCAGGTCATATCCCCACAGCCTAAATCCAAGACTCTTTTAGGAGGCTTTTTATCATAATCGTGGAAACTCGGACTTTCTTGTGGTGTAAGCTTCTTGAGGAGTAGGTTTGTTTGACGATCGCTACCGTGATAATGTTCAGATAAATTACTAAAACTCTTGAGGGTAAAAATCTGACCTCTCCACTACGACACTGTCATAGGCAAACACATTAGAGACATCTGATTGGTACGGGTGGAGATGACGCATGCCATGTTTGCATGCCCACCAGCTCTTTGTATAAAATTCCTCAGAAAGATTGGTAGTATCCTTGAATGATTCATTCGTGTAAGGATCCATCAATGCGTGAAGACGCTCCCTACTTTTCACACTAAACGCCGGTGTAGACATTGTCCGTTCCAAAGTCCTGGTGCCATCGCCATGCGTCAGTGAATTCCTGAAATACCCTCTGTCCTTGAGAAAATGCATGGATAGCCAATGTATGACAATGATTCAAGCTGAATATATTGTGTTTGGGCGGAGCGGAAATACTGAATTTGTGAGATTGTTAGGTATAGCTGGTGATGAGATATATTCAAAGGCGAGAGTAGAGGAAGATGTGTTGATCTGGGAAAGTTAAGGAAAAGAAGGAATAACGAGAGGACGCTACTGCATTGTCCGTATATATGCATGAGAACAATGGAGAAGGGTTTTATAATATTCTGTCACGATTGTGGCCTCGTCCACAGTAAAATGACTGTCGTAGGTCCCTGCAGTGTTTTCTGCACCAGACAAAGGCGGCCCTTGGCAAGTGGCCAAGAAAACAATCTGTGTTGCATATACTGAAATTAATGTTTCAGAAAAAGTTCAGAATAGATCTGCAGAGGGAATCAGACGATACAAGTAACAAGTGAAGCGGGAGGCGCTTTTGAGCAAAGAAGCGATCCACTGAGAGTCGTGGTGGTGCCAATGCCCTTTTGCTAGACTTATCAATCACACAGCCACACAGTTGTGATCGTTGTAGTACGCATATTGCAAAACCGATCTATACAAAAAAAAATTCAATTTACCAATCAATTGGCGACCTTGGGTGGTGGTCCACATGGCTGTAACATACGCTATGGGAATATAAATACCTAGGAAACTGAACATTAATAAGATAAGTACGAACCTCCGTCATTTCGAATTTGGCCCGTCCAATTGCTTCACCATCAGCAATGGCAAGATAAGAGGTCAAAGTTGGATGGCCAACTATAGAAGCTAAGGTATCTCGATGTTGGTGCGTTATCCAGTCACTAGGTGATGTGATATTATGAAATAAGTAAGAAGAGAAAAAAGACATATACCACACATTAGAGTGGGAGGACGTACTGCTTTGACAGATCGGCATGCCCTTTCAGCGAAGATGGTCTTGGTCAGATACCAGTGCCTTCTATTTAACCGTAGCAAAAGAATCACCTGTTCCAGTGTAACGAGCGTGAACTAGAGAAATAATGTAATATTAGTATCAGAGCCAATTATACAGGACGAGGCCAAAGTGGAACTTCACGGTGTTCAAGTTGTGTGTTTGCAGTATACCTAAGTTCAGAAGACTAGAAAGTACCATGTGTTAGGCCACAGAGACAGAAAGAGTAGGGATAGCATGCAGACCATGGTGGTATGTAGCAAGGAACAACCGCAAGTTCAATATTCAATATTCAATCTCCGCGGACCTCTTCCTGCTCTCACTGGCGGTATGGCCAGCAACACGGATAAACTAAAAGAAAAGTTACTCGCACTATCCAACTCCCTAGATGACTTTGAAGAACAGCTCAACCTCCTCTTATGCCAAAGTCTTCCGGATACTCTAGTTGGTCTCGATACAATTCAGCAAGCCAAATTACACACCCTGTTGCCTTACTTGATATACGACCTCATCTTTGGTCAGTGTGTTGCTGCTCCTGAATTCTTGTTGGATGAACCCTTCATTTGTAGTATATCTGAAAACAAGAGGTATTGATCCTAAGAGCCATTCTATTGTGGGAGAGCTGGTACACATTCCTTGAGCACAAATGACGTCTGTTGAATGTACCTTCCCAGGATAGGATACGAGGGTATTTCGACAAAATCGCCAATGTAGAAAGTTCTGAAACAAGTATGCCCCCTTGGTTGTCATTATTTCTCCCTAGCATACTATCTCATTTACAGAACGTACCGCGGTGGACAAAAATGCTGCAGGACGATTTATAAAACATGCTATCTCACAGGCCAAGACACATTCATCTACTCCTCAGCTAGATCGTGACGCTAACACAATTCCGGGACTGGCATCCCCGAAATTTTTATCTGTACCAGTCAAGGTCACCACCAAAATGCTAGAACGACAACAATACCAAGACAAGTTACAAAAGGAGTACGAGGAAGAGGAGGAGGAGAAAGATCTTGCTGTCTACATTGATACAGAAAATAGTGGTGCTGATGATACAGTGTCATTTCAAAAACATTCAAGTGGGCCCAAAAGGAAAATCAGGGGAGATGGAGATGGCACCTCCCCCACGTTCAAACGACACCGAACGCAGATCGATCCATTCACTGGTAAATAGTTCTACCAACTTTCACTCGCACACGCCGCTTATCAATACCAATTACAGGACAACCCGAAATCGAACCGTCTGACGATGGTCTGCTCAGCAACACAAATCCTTCCGCGCCAGTATCAAGCCAAGAGAAGCCAAGAGAAGCAAGGCCAGATGAGCCATCGTCTAATGGATGAGGTTCGTTCCTTCAACTACATCTACATATGATTACAATACAACAAGATACTGCACAAACAATCGTACCACACGTACATACCTCGTACAACAAGATCACATTATTACATCAGAATAAAATAGTCGTTAATAACACAAGAGCGTCAGGATGGATCAAGTTGAAGACGTCCAATAAGAATGTCAATAGTCGGTTGCCGCCATGTTCACATCATAATACAACCTTCTCTGTCTCCATCGAAAAATAGTACAGGAGAATTTGAACCAGAGGAGGATCGTGACCACCACCTCGAACCCTTAGCGGGTGTATCGATGGAACTCAAGTTCCCGGGTCGTCTAGCGTTGGATTTGCGACGACTTTCTCTCGCAGCCATAACAGCGTCTACAGTTTGCCAGGAATAGAAGCTCTTGAGGACCACACGTGTATCATCACATTCATCCTGGCAAATCTTGAGGTCCTCTGCAATCTCATCTTTTCCGTCCACAAACTGAAGTTTCCTGGCTTCGTAAGCTCTCCAACCTTGCCTCGGTCTGGTTGCAGACAGAAACTGCTTCACCAGTCCCTCATTAATTCCACGACAGTCTACTGCGACGAGCCTTGGGTTTACCACTTGTCGAATCCTGCTGAGATTGACGAACTCTTTCAAAACATTGCTGGAGATTCTAGTCTCGTCTGCCTCCAGGACTTGGAGACGGTTGCATCCACGGATGAGAGAAAGTAGCGCATCATTTCCGATGTTATTAGCATGGGAGATGCTCAAGTATTCGAGGACGCTGCCCAATCGGGGAACTGTGGAGGCTGCACCAGCGTTGTTTGATTCAGTATCATCCACTGGTGGTGTCAAAGCGACAATAACGGCATCCGTGATGCTGGATGCATATTCAAGATCGAGCCTTTTAAGACGAGGTGTGGTTTCGAGAAGATGGATAAGTCCATCGTCTTTCATGGCCGAACCAATACCCGCAAGCTCTAGGAATTCCAGAAAGGGAAGACAGTGGGCAAGATTTGAACAAGCAATGTCCGTTAACAGGGTGCATGAGGAAAGATTAAGATGACGGAGACGAGTGATTCGTCTGCGATAACGTTCCTGAGTACCGTGTTCACGTCCTGCCTGGCGAGGAGTGAGTGAAATAGTTTCTTGGTCAGTATCGTATTCGTCACATGCAACGAACGCTTCTAAAGCCGAGTTATGGAGCTGCGTGTAGCTGAGGTCGAGTATCTCTAGATAAGGGGCAATCTTTCCTAGCATGGCTAAAGTGTCATCGTCGATAGACTTCACAGCACAAGCTATCAGTCGCCTCAAGGGAAGTCGACTTCCCAGATTGTCAGCTATATTACGTATTCCGTGACCATCAATATTCGGGCATCGGGAGATATCCAGACTCTGCAAGCGAGGGCAATGAAGCGCTAACAGATTACAAGTCATGTTAGTGACCGCGACGAGCCCCTTCACGTTGAAAGATCGGAGCGAGGGGGATCGAAGAATCAGATGATGAAGAGATCGCGAGGTAAGCTTTCTGCAACAAGAGAGGTCTGCAACAGTGATCTGGGTGCAAGACGTGTCATGTGCAAGAATGGGCTTGATACATATTAGATTAGTGAGGTCAATAAGCGCCGAACCGCGAAATCCTGTTTGACCAGGAGTGCTCAGCCTCGTTACCAGGGCACCAGTCACTTGAGCTATGGCCAATATTGACTTGCCAGTCATCTGAGCCAGCGGAGAAAGCTCAAAATTTGTCCACAACTCTCCATCAAAGACTAAACGCCTCCAGCTCTTTGAGACCTGTGAATCATTCAGAGAATGCAATGGAATCATGGGTAACCATGGCATACCCGACTGAACTTCACCAGCTCTCTCATCGCTTTGTGCTTGCCGACCCATTTGTGCTTCGCATGCGATGCCTTGCTGAAAGACCAGGCACCACTCAAAACAAGATCACGATGTTCCAGCTCATGAAGACGGATGAGGGCAAAGATGACGCTGAGCTGCAATTCGCGAGGCAATAATTCCTCGAAGTAATTCCGAAGCACGAAGGGAATAGGTTTCAAGAAATCAGTATCGTTTGCAGTCACGAGATCAAGAACGGAGAAAGGATGAGGGGATGAATAAGAACGAAGGTTGCGGTAAGGCAATGATGAATGGGAGAGGGGAGTAGTAGGAGTGCTGCATGTATGTCGTAAAAGATCGTGATGTTCATTCGGTTGTGATGTAATGATCTGGAGTTTGGTCTCGCAATTTGGATTCGAAAACTCTCTAGACAATAATTCTCCTATCCTGGATGGAGACCTGCGAAAGCGCCATCTAGAATTGTGCAAAGGACTACGAGTATTACCAGAGAAGCTGATGAGTGAATGAGATCTTGTGGGCGGCCTGTGGAAAGTAGATTCGGATGGCAGAGCCGGTGAACTGTCAAAAGGTGACTGTGATTGAGGGAGCAGTGAATCTTGAACAAACGATGTGCTGGGTACAGGGGAAGCCCAGTTCTGAACTTGTTCAAGCAATGGTTGTGAGAAATCGAGTGGTGGGAGTAATGCTCGTCCCTTTCCTTTCCCATCACAAGGATTGGATAGCACCAGTCCTCGAACTTCATTGCTTCCATAGTCAAAACCTAAGGATGCAAAATCTCGTAAGAAAGTATCATGATCTGAAGGCGTCTCTAGCACAGATGCTGCAAAGGATGTCGAAGCTGATGTCGACGAACCCGATACAGAATATGCCGAACAGTCCGAAGAACCACCGTGAGGTGTACTGATATCTCCAGAGGTGTGATTGCGAGTAGATTGAGGAATGCCCCGGGGGATTGGAATTGAATGGGTCGTTAAGGGTGCTTTGCCTTTGGAGTCCTGAGCACTCGCCTCGTATGGCAATTCATGCCTGCTTCCCTTGTCCACATATGAGGTATCATGAAAGCTTAACTGGGCATTGGACGTTGTAGATTGTAAATCTATGAGCTGGGTGTTATCGGATGGGAATCTCTCATACAAATCAAGCTGAAAGAGAGGTTCATCCTCGTTATCGATTGGGTGGTGACCGGAAGGGCAATCCATCGCGGTCGGAGAAGGAATATGATGTGAGAGAGATAGGAAAGATATAGTAAATTCAAGTATAAAACGTTAGAAAGAAAGCAGCCAAGAAGATCAAAGGAAGACGAAAGAGACTAAGCAAGTAGGATGTGGAAACGCAGAAGAAGGTGACTGAAGATAACCAACGGTCCTACATCCCGAGCAACGACCAAAAGGGGTAGTTTCCCACACTCACTAAGCACCAGTACCGAAGTCGTTAAACCCTTCTGCACTACCAGTGAAAATTCTAAGATACAGGAAAATGATACTATTAAGAGAGCAATACTAGTCATCTAATAAAGTTCGTATAATTTCCTCGATACAAGTACTTCAGGCGACTCACACTAGCTATAGAGTACCAGTGACGTGAAAACTCTTGTTGTCAAGACTGTGATTCAGCTTTCGGGTTCGTTTTGGAAGTTTTCCAATTCGTAGTGGCCATCTTGAACCTAGTGGTGATGATATTCACATGACTGAACGAGAAAAAGAGAGAGATGGTATCGTACCTTTCTTGATGTGAGATGGACGGCTCTTCCTCCTTCAATCTTGCCATTTCTGCTTGCTAGAATAAACACCATTTCATATCGGTATACACGAATTGCCAAGACTTGTGTACCATAAATTTATTGAAGGGAGTTAGTCGTTTCCTACCTCCAAAGGAGCCCTTGGATTTAGCTGGACAAAGAGTTGGTAGCCGTCAGTGCTGGTGCGATGGAGTAGAAATTGCATAGAGGACATTTCCGTGAGTGTGTTCCCGTAGCTTGCTTGTCAGCCATTCTGCGATACAGTAGAATCGGCACAGATCCCGATTCCCAAGACTGAGCAAGTGGGAGAGAGCGCTTGAGAGAGAGGTACGAAGACGCGATCAGAGCAAGAATAAAAGAGACGCAAAGTCTGGCCCTTTTAATTGGAGGTGATGGAAACCACTGTGAATGAGGTCCGAAAAAGATTGGACAGTCGTTGGTCAGATGGTAATGTCGGATGACGGCATGGATGCAGTTGTGAGTAGTTCCCATCACTCCATAAGTGTTCACGTAGGGCACATTGCATGAACGCCGTGGGATGCCATTGGATTACAACCGATAGATGAGAAGTGGCGAAGAAATGTCAGACAGTGGGGTGTGTTTGCAGCTAGCACACTCCAAAAAGAACAAATGCTCAGAGGACGGTGCAGTTGTTTGATAATTCTACCAAGTTATACTAGTCGAATTGCAGTATGTAAGCACTGAAAGTAAGTCTAATGCAAACGCTTACTTACAACGTAGTAACCCGAATGAGTGGATGGAAGATTCAACACAAATTCGCGGACTTAAATGACTGCCGTTGTACCGGAGTACTGTTCCTGACCCGCAATGCTCTCAATCAACCCTCCACCATTAATAATTCCTGTGGTTGCAATCAAGAATTTGCGCCCTGTCAACGTGAATCTAAGTCTCAATCTCGGACTGCGCCACAGGTTACTTACCTATATTTTGACGACCAACCCATCGTATCGCTGCTATTTCCGTGTAAGTGCATCCTCCGAGGAAGAAGACTACCGTCGTTGTTTTAGCGTTCCGTGTATGGACTAAATGAAGACGTCAACCACTTTCCTGAATGTGTCAGCATTGACACGCTCACCAGTTGAAGGAATGGTGGGTGGAAGAACTCCTGTTTTGGTGCCATCCTGAACGATGTCCACCGTCTGGCCGGGAATTAAGGCAATTACATCTTCAAACCCCTTCCATCCGACAATTGGATGGGCTTGCACCTTTCCCAGGGTGTTCTTGATCTTGCCGGACTGATTCAAGCCTGGTTTATCTTTCTCTACGGCTGGGTTACTCAAGACTCCTCCCTTTTGAGCGATACACTGCACAAGGCGTATGCTTATAGGTGCATAGCCTGAATACACAAAACCGATGTCATTCTCGACCTCTTCAAGTGCGTCTGGATTATCATCGATTAAAAGGCGAAGTGACTTCTGGAGTGCAGCATATGGGTATTTTTGTTTTGGAGAACTGCCTGATACCAGAGGATATAGAACTGAGAGCGGAGGAGACTCGAGAGAAAGAAGAAGAGGAAGAAAGTTGTATCCATAAGCCTAAGAGGATGAGTGAGAAGTTGGAACATAGCTTTGGATTGACGTACCTGGAGTATTTCCCGCTTCATAGACTCAAGTAGTTTTGTTTTAATTCCACCATTGATAACACAGGCCAGGCACAGTAATCTAATGACTATTTGCTTCTCCGCCCCTTGAGCGATTAAACTTTCTATAGCAGAGAGCTGGCCAGGGATATCGTACGTAGCGAGCAGATCTATAGAATTCCATCGGCGTACAGATCAGATAGAAGTCTGAGAGACTCACTCTGCTGAATTTCAAGTGACCTGTTGAATTGCTCGCTACGCGTCAAAGGTACTAACATCTCGGAAAGCCCAGTATCTGTAAAGATATAGTGAGGCACAGAGAAATGATACTAATAGATGCTTCAGTACGCAGACGTAAAGCTTGGTGCTCGTTTTGCAGATTACTGAGCTTTCCCACGAAGTCACGCAGCTGTGCTACGGTCTTGGCTTGTTTGCGAGCCTGTTGGACAATGTACAAGGGGCAATATTGCATCAAAAAGGAACAAACCTTATAGTCTTCATCGAGGCGATGAGCAACAGAATTGAGTTTCTTTCCAACTAATGAGAAGTTCAAATCCCGCAGATCTGAAAACAATGGATCGTGAACCCCAGAAAGATGATACTTCTTTTTTGCCTCCTCTCTTAGAGCAATAGCGGGGGACGATGTAGACGTAGAAGGCGAATCAGAAGATTGTGCTCCACTTGTTGCTGGAGGTGTAACAAGTGACTTCGGTAGTTCGACATGAGCTGTAGAAAGTCAGTCGGTCCGAATTAGCTATTAAATGACCAGAAGTACAATTCTTTATGCCAATAAGCTCATCAATTAAGCCTTCGTACGTTAGCTGAGTAAGGAGTGGGGTGATCATGTCAACCTTACGGTCCAAGACAATGAGCGAGTCAATCTTTGTTGAAGATGTTAGCAATGTACTCGGGGTAGCGTCGCGGAATGGTCGAGTTTGTGTTAAAAGTTTCGAGAGTCTCTAGTCTGAAATTATTAGGCGACAGGGCACGACCA
>CEMT01388855.1:11715-24562 GCA_900068985.1 Pterula multifida | reverse complement strand
GTAGACTCCACATAGACGTCATCAGGCTAATTCTGCTTCGCCATCGGCGAGATCACATTAACTCACAGTTGCTACTGTACTGCAAATCGTTCTATCATATCAAGAATATTGGCTGATTGGACAGAAAAGATGCATGATTGTTGCTCTTGATATTCAACTTGATGGATTTAATTCTCGTGCCGATTCTCTAACGATACCATCCTGGAATTTCTGAAGCTAAGCAACTCAAAGCGCACTAGGTAGATATGGAACATATTTATGTGATCCATATCCTTCCGCATTCCCAGCATGCAAAAGAACGAAAAGGGTATGAAATAAAACCTTACACAGATCAATCATGACAAAAAACATAACTATATATGATAAGCAAACTAGATTGCCCCACCCAAGATTACAAGCTTTAGCATAAAAGACCCCATTCGACCTTCCCTTAAACTAGTCAGGTCAAAACTTAGTGTCCGACCAGTCGGAGCAGTAAGTACGCTGCAGAACCTGCAAAACGGATGACAGAAAGACCTGCTCTGTCGAACAAATACGATCTCAGTGCTCTGGTCGGTGTTAAGAAAAGAGGAAGATTGTACACACAGTGAGTAGAAAAGAACAGTGAGGTAGGGGTTGAAAGTCGTGCCGGAGCTGGATTGGATGTGCTTTGCCGCCCACTCAGAGAATGCAACTGATGTGAAAAGAACGATCATAATCCTGAACAGAAACGAGATCAAAAGAGGACAAGGCGGGAGTAATTGAAAGACCTGCATATTCGTTCCGACCCAAGTGAGTACCACATTGGTTCGTGAATTCCTATCATGATCAGCCTGTTTCGTGGCTGCATCCCGGTGTTCCTTTTCCTCCGGAGGTCGAACCTTGAGTGCACTTCTTGAAGCAGCCCATAACTGGTCGACATCCTCTTTGGTATTGAGAAGCTCGACCTCCATCTTAGTCTCGTCTCCTGATACCTTCTTGGCTCCACCGAGGTCTTTCGCTGCGCCGTTATCTCCCTTGGTACCCCACGTAACATCATGCAAGTTGCACATAGCGTACATCACTGTCAGAAAAGTATCAGCCGCTTCTCCTAGTCAGGACACAGATGAACTTACTGAGGATATTGACATCTGCCCAGAGAGAAGACTGTAAATCAAGTAGATTCATTCAGGAGAAACCAACCACTTACAACTGGGCAGGAAGAACATGTACTGAATGAAAGAGGTAAACATGTGCCAAGGTTCGAAATGCATGAAAGAACTGATGAAGTAAAGACCATATGTAGCAGCCAAAGAGATGACGATGTCACGGAAGGTAACATCAGTCTCAACGAGTTCTGGGAAATTCTTCCAATCCTAAGAGAGTACAATTAGATCACGCGCGGAGTAGAACGGATCAACGAAAGGGAGAAAGAATGGCACCTCTATGCTCTTTGGAGACGCCATATACACCGTATACCCAGCACACCATAGGGTTATGATATTACACAGACCGAACAGGAGGACAGCCAGCCAGTACGTCCATTTGGATCCTTGAGGTCTGTTACCAAGAGACGCGACTGTGACAACGAATAGAACGGCAATGTAGAGCTATGAGTGGATGAGTTTTAGCTTGGGCTGACTGGGAAGTGGAAGGTACTTTGAGGAACACTTCGAAGACTGCCCTACCAGCACCTTCGCTCAGGAAGTTGAAGGCATCAGTTTTCGAGTTGGCTGTTGCTGAGGATACCAACTTAACACTTCACATGAGGATTTCATCGTTCAAGTGATATTATCATTCGCTTACAAAGTAGAACGCGAGGTAGAAATTGGCCAACGATGTCCAGGTGAAGAACAACTGGATAGCATTGTAAATGAACTCAAACTAAAGAAAATTTGAGTGCTGAACAAGTTACAGCTTGTTAAAGCCTTGACCTGAAGTAGAATTTTGCGGAAGAAACCTTGTCCCGATGTCCATATTCTGTACCAAAAAACTGTGGCATGTATGGAGGCGAACAAAGATCCGTTCAGCCACCGCCTTCGCTGGGAGATGAATTCGGGAAGCTAAACCATCAGAAGTCAATCGACTAGATTTCGAGTAAAAGAGAACGGGTGAACCGTTGTCGGAACATCCGTAGCAGCCTTCGCGCTCTTGACATACTTGAGCCTGTTTAGTATGTTAGTTGGGATCTGAAAGAATAAATTGTTGAAATCATAAGACGCACGTCCACGCCTCATTCTTCTTGGTTACAATCTCAAAACATAAAATCCGATCTTCTGCAAGATACATGTTCCTTTCTACAATCACTCGATTTAGTCCCAACAAATCAATCGCACTACATAAATGATGGACTAACCAAACAAGCCGGCGCCATCAGCACCACTGCCATGAAGTGTTTCTCCTTTGAAGTACGATGCTAGTGGTCCATGACCATTGGGGCCATTTAGAAGGGCTTTGTATCGGTACGCGCTGAATGCACCAGGCAAGACAGATATGTAACCAAATACACTCTATTATTGGATCAATTATTGAAGCAAGTCAGTAACCTGGTCACCATGTTAAAAAAAAGACAAATGTAACCTCCAGAGGCTTATCAAGAATGTTAGACATCTTGTACTAGAGAAGCGAGCATAAGAACATGATCGAGTACAGGCTGTTGATGAAATTGACCTCAAAATTCTGAGATGCAGCTAAGGGACTTTTGGCGAGTATTGAACACCCTCGACCAGTGTCGACACAGATCCTGTGAAGGAGCTTGATCCTAATTCGAGATATATAAAAAGCTTGACTCACTCGCCGCAGGCTCCACCAACACCAGGATGTTTGTCGAAGCCTGAAGTGAATTAATCGAAGAGCACAGTTAAGATGAGTATTGAAGCGAAGGATCTTACATTTCCAAAGATCATAGATAGATGTACCTGTAGGCTTTGTGCCCACATCAAGAAGAACGCAGACTGTGATCATTGAGGGTATGAAACGTCCTCACACGAGATGTGACTAACCATTGGGTTTGATGAGAGGGCCAAATGCGTTAAAGAACCAGCGGTGACTGTTCAGCTTCTTCTTGTTCTGTTCCTTCAGGCAAAAGATGATTTGAACAGGGCATGAGCCCATCGAAACCTCACCACTTTCAGTGCAAACGACGCTAGTAGTGAACCTTAACGAGCGATGATTAACAAGATAGGCCATGGAAGCGAAGTATTAGCTGACTCGAAGATATGTGCAGTGACGTCCTTGCCACCCACGGAATCCTTCGGAAGACCGTCTTGATAGAGACCCATCTGGTCCAGCCGTGAACAAGTAATTAATACGAAGAATTTCTGATAAAACTTACGACGCTAAGGACATGTAAAGTTCGCTTGTTGATCTTGTTTCTGCCGTCAGAGACGATGCAAACGACGACTTTTTGCCAGCCCATAGTGCCCCAAGTTTTAGAGTTGCTCCGACTACACAAGTGAGCAATGTTCTTGATAACACTATGTAGAAGATCAGTCTCCTCGCTTGGCGATCGGTTAGGACACTTTACGCATTCATAGTACGAATGAAGAGAACTTCGTCTTCGTTATACATAGTCATGACGATGAATAGCTCAGTTTTTCGACCTAGAAAAAATCAGAAAAAATCTATAAAACAAACGAAAACACACTGACCATAAATGTAGGGCCTCAAAGTGTAACGGCTAAAATGATTGACGATTAGGCAAAACCAAGGTTCAGTCAGGGAAAAGGGACAAACTTCTTCATAAAATCATCGGGATCGCAGGTGCAAGCGGTGTACCTGAGTTTGCTCATTTCTTCTTCGCCTTGTTTTCCAGAAGCCACGATGTGAGAAGGAACTCGGACATCGAGGACAAGATTTCCGTTTTGCAGGGCAACCTGCTTGATAGACCTTCGTTTCAGGAGTTTTTCTCGAGCAACAGAGTAGCCACTTGGTTCTCTGTATACATCAGGTCTGAGGTGAGGACTTGCAGGAGGATAATTCTGGTAGGGCATAGTCGGAACGGGAGGTACATTGTTGTGAATGCTGACTTGGCTCATTTCATAAGGATTTAGGTGGGCTTGAGAGTCAGCATATGCACTATTGTAGGACTTTGTTGACTTGGAGTCCCATTGACTATCGTAGCCATTGTATTGAGTGTGAGAAGGAGGGTAGTCGGGGGCAACACCAGTGTTGCCAGGATTTGGATTTGAGTAATAACCATTCTGTTGAGCCCCGTAATAAGGATCGTTATTCTGGCGGTACGCCATGTTAAATTGAAAGAAGGGAAAGGGCCAAAAAGAGGGATGAAAGAACAGGTGGGAACAAGTGATGCTGGGTAAACCGAACTGGTAGGGTGCTTGATGCCAGTGACCAGTCTATCACCCGAAATCAACACTGCACCTGATCCATCATGAATTCAACGATCATCCACCTGCCTCATAACATCTTATAACTACTCATGTACTGCTTGCTCGATATCAAAACTATCAATTCATGAGACGCATCCTCGATGCTGGCAATACAGTCACATAGTAGTTTCACAATCACTGGCAGACAGACTGATATCAGCACAATTTGCCAATTTACGTATCAAGCCATAATGGAAACAAAGTGTTACAGTGGCTGTGTACTATATATTCGAACTCCGCCTCCCACCCTCTTCATTACTTCTCTCCCTTCTCCTGCTCTCCTCCTCCCCAACAACTTCTCTGTCTTTCTCCCACTTTTCCACTTTTTTTAGCTAGCTCCCAAGTTTCTGCTCATATGTAAGCATTTGCTCCTTCCGTTTCTCATCACCTCTAGTCCATCGCTATGCCAGTTATAATCGGCTTCAACGACTTCTTTCTCTTCTCAACTACTTGGCCTCAGGTCCATAGTGACTCACCCTTTGTGTTGCTACTCCAGTCACTCTGCTGCTTAGCATCGCTAGTTAGCATTATTCTACGTTTCAGTGCCCAGTGCTTGCAGGAGCGCTGGCTGATCTGGCACATGCTCACTCCTCATGGCTTCTTCCACTGACTGGCTGACCCTTCCACATCCTCTTACACTGTCCTCTATCAGCTCTCTCACATCATATTTGATTACTTTCTAGACTCATCTATGGCTGAAGGTGCCTCTCATCGTCTTGACCTTCGCGTCGGTGGCAAGTATCGCCTTGGCAAGAAGATTGGTTCTGGTTCCTTCGGTAGGTTCCTCATAAATTCCATATCTATCTCAGCAGCCCACTTTTCCATTATTCTAGGTGATATCTACCTGGGAATCAATATCATCTCTGGCGAGGAAGTAGCCATCAAACTTGAGTCCGTCAAGGCCAAACACCCGCAGCTGGAGTACGAATCCAAGGTCTACAAGACCCTTGCAGGAGGTGTTGGTGTGCCCTTTGTAAGATGGTTTGGTACCGAATGTGATTACAACGCAATGGTGCTCGACCTTTTGGGGCCCTCTCTGGAAGATCTTTTCAATTTCTGCAACCGCAAATTCAGTCTCAAGACTGTCCTCTTACTCGCTGATCAGCTTGTACGTAATATTCTACTAGTACTGCAATTGGCATACAGACATCTCATCTCCACTAGATCTCTCGTATCGAATATATTCACTCTCGCAACTTCATTCACCGTGATATCAAGCCCGACAATTTCCTCATGGGTATTGGTAAGCGCGGAAACCAAGTCAACATCATTGACTTTGGTCTCGCGAAGAAGTTTAGGGACCCCAAGACCCATCTCCACATCCCCTATCGGGAGAACAAGAACTTGACTGGGACAGCTCGTTATACCTCCATCAACACCCATCTTGGAGTTGAACAGGCTCGCCGTGACGATCTGGAGTCCCTTGCCTATGTTCTTATGTATTTCCTTCGTGGCGCTTTGCCCTGGCAAGGTCTGAAGGCTGCTACTAAGAAGCAAAAGTACGACCGCATTATGGAGAAAAAAATGACCACACCTACCGATATCCTCTGCCGAGGTTTCCCCACTGAGTTCGGTATCTTTCTGAACTACACACGAGCACTTCGCTTTGACGACAAGCCCGATTACTCTTATCTCCGCAAGTTGTTCAGAGACCTCTTCGTCCGTGAGGGTTATCAGTATGACTACGTGTTTGATTGGAGCGTTCAACGTGGCGCTCCTGATGACAACACTGCCTCCAGCTCCAAGACTGGTGGTAGGAGAAAGGTAACTCAAGACGACGAACAAGATAGGGATAGAGCGTAAGTCATAGCATATATTCTTCGGCGCTGCCTACTGACATTCTGTCTGTCCATGTAGCCTTCGATCTCAAACCCGTACAGCAAGACCGACCCCACCTAATCAAAGTGCCCAGCAATATCCCGGTTATTAGGTGTAGGATGTTCTCATGATTTGGTTATCTTTGGTTCGGGCAAGCCCAGAAAGTGTGTAGCGCGTTGATGATTCAAGGGATGATCATCTATTTCTGCTGTACTCGTGGCATCGAGTGGAATCGGCTGGTAGTGGCGGTTTGGTCTTAGTCGAGTTGGAGCACGTCAAGTCTAGGTCTCATTGACGGCATTTGGGCAACTTCTCGACTTCATTTTCCAATCTTCTATCTCTACTGGTACCCTCAAGACAAGACCTTACTGGCATCAGCCATCTTTAATTCATGTAATCCTGGAAGAATTTGGTTGCAATCGCAGCTATATTCATTTCCCGCGGACAGTTCAGTTTCAAGTTTCACCCTTTCGCTGTCTTATCCCTTATCGTTCTATGTATATAAGCACGCCTAACTTCTCCCCATTGCACCCTTTTATTGTTCTGCTGAAGCTTTATGTTATCAGGAGATCCCTTGTCCTCTGGCATAACCCATATACAACATCCCCTTCAATTTTTTTTTTCACATCTCAACTCCAAAGCTCCTTTGGATATATCTACCCCTGTATTTTCTGATTTTTTTAGTCCTCTTGTTCTCCACCTCACTTGCCATGTTGCCCGGTGAGGGCGAGCAGAACGAGAGAGGGCACTGCATCTAGCGTTCGAGGTGTTTGTCGTATGGATGGAAGAATTCTTTTCCTTATAACGATATTTTGATGACTTTTCGATTACGAATTCCCCCATATCTCTTTGCCCTTCCTCTAGCTACAAGCACCGTAGAACCCTTTGAATCCCAGATGCGTCATTGTACTATCCCAGTTGACTGTGATAAATTTGTTGTACTTATTCTTTGACGATATTATTCAAATTCCAAACCTGCATCGCGTTTGTTTGGGCAGCCAAACAAAGTCTTGTCCTTCCACGTCAACTAACCTGCATCAACACTTGAACTGATCAATCCACTGTTGCAAGTACTTTCCCCGTGTGCTAATCATCTTCCACCTTATCAACTGTCATGGCTTCCTTCTCTATGGCATTTTCTAAGAAGGAGGACGAGAGTGGTCTTAGTTCCTATTATAACAACAAAACCACAGTCATCCAGGAAGCTCGCGTCTTCAATGATTCGCCCATAAGTCCTCGAAAATGCCGGGCCCTGCTCACGCGTATCGTTTACATCCTCTACGTTGGCGAGACGTTCGGAGCTCAGGAAGCTACTACTCTGTTTTTTGGCACAACTAAACTTTTTCAGCATAAGGATGTAAAGAATCTCTTCATGCATTCTATACTGGTATTCACTGATAGGGCTTTGTTAGAGTGCACTACGGCAGATGGTCTACCTCGCTATCAAAGAATTGGCTACTACTGCAGAAGATGTTATTATGGTTACAAGCAGCATTATGAAAGATATGCAGCCCAACTCCGAGGTTATTTACAGACCAAACGCCATCCGAGCTCTTTGCCGCATCATTGACGTGCGTCTGTCTTTCCATTGTCGGGGGGAATATATGCGCTGAAAACGTCTCTAGCCTTCTATGGCCCAAGGTGTTGAACGTTTCTTCAAAGCCGCTATTGTAGATCGTAACCCTGCTATCTCCTCCGCCTCCCTCGTGTCTGCCTACCACCTATTTCCGTTCGCGAAAGACGTTGTCAAACGTTGGGTCAATGAGGTTCAAGAAGCCGTCAACACAAAGTCATCTTCAACCTTTTTTAGTGGTGGTGCACCAAGCGCGGGGTCATATCTAGGATTTGGTCCTTCAGGGAACAGTAACAATAATGGGCAGCAGATTGTCTCGACGAGTTGTATTGCACAGTATCACGCGCTTGGCTTGTTGTATTTGATCAGGCAACAGGATAGGATGGCAGTTACAAAGATGATTCAGCAGTTGGGCGGGGGAAAAAATGGGTCTGGAACGACCTTAAAGAATGCAATGGCGTTGTGCATGTTGATTCGATATACGGCGAAGGTAGTGGAAGATGATTCCAAGTAAGTTGCTTTGCTGCTGTGCGTCTCCTGTTGCACTGATTGTTGGCATCTTGACTTGTGGTTTAGCGTGCAGAAGCAAATGGTGGAGTTGCTTGAAGGATGGCTTCGACATAAGAGTGATATGGTCAACTTAGAAGCTGCGAGAGCTATATGTGAGATGAAGGGTGTCACAGCTATCCAACTTACCCGTCCTATCGCTGGTGAGTATTACCATTAATTCTTCAGGTATCTGTTTCTTCTGCCTTTCCAGTGCTACAACTTTTCTTGTCTTCCCCAAAACCCGTACTCAAGTTCGCCGCTACTCGAACTCTTGCTGCACTAGCACTTTCACACCCTCAAAGCGTCGCTACTTGCAATGTCGATCTGGAAAATGTTATTTCGGATCAGAACAGAAGTGTTGCTACTTATGCTATTACCACCCTCCTTAAGGTTGGCTACTCTTTGAGCAGGTATCATTGGGCTGACATCTTACTTTGTAGACTGGCAATGAAGCTTCTGTGGACCGCCTCATTAAACAAATCACCGGCTTCATGGCTGACATCAGCGATGAATTCAAAGTCATCATCGTCGACGCCATTCGCTCTCTGTGCCTTAAGTTCCCTTCAAAACACGCATCCATGCTCACGTTCCTTTCGAGCGTTTTACGAGATGAAGGTGGATATGATTTCAAGCGTGCAGTTGTAGAGGCCATGTTCGACATGATCAAGTACATTGGCGATTGCAAAGAACAGGCTCTTGCGCATCTCTGTGAATTTATTGAAGACTGCGAGTTTACCAAGTTGTCTGTTCGGATCCTTCATTTGCTGGGCCTAGAAGGACCAAAATCACCTCAGCCTGCTAAGTATATTCGCTTCATTTATAATCGAGTGGTATTGGAAAATGCTACTGTGAGAGCTGCGGCCGTATGCAGTCTGGGCAAGTTCGGTGTGAACTCGTTAGATGGGGGTTTGCAGAAGAGTATTGGTGTGCTCTTGAACAGGTCCATTTCATTTCCCTGTCTAGCCGTCTTTCTCACATACTGTACTACAGATGTCTAGAGGACGTCGATGATGAGGTTCGAGACCGCGCTACCCTTTACCTCAAAATCTTCCAGGAGAAGCAGCTGGCGGATACTTACGTTCGAGATGGTGCGGCTTTGTACTGTCCTTCATTGGTCTGTCTAATCGCGCCTTAGAATCTGTCTTCTCCCTGTCTTCTCTTGAGGCTAAACTGGTTGCCTACATGAAGGATCCCACAGCTACTACAAAGCCATTTGACGGCTCGAATGTCCCGAAAATCAGTCGCCAGGAAGCTGCCCAGGAAGCTGCCCGTACGTAATGTCGCGTCTTCAAATGTTAGGTATCCTAAGTAAATTCTAGGCCCAAGCACCTTGGATACCATTGGCTCACCCACGGCCAAAAAGATTGATTCTCCGCCCCCGCCGACTGCGGAGCAGAAGCAATCTGCTTATGCAGAGCAGCTTGCAGCCGTACCCGAAATGGCGTCTTACGGACCTGTTCTGAATAGCAGCGCAACGAGCACCCAGTTGACCGAGAACGAGACGGAGTACCAGGTAACCTGTGTGAAACATATATTCAAGGAACACGTCGTCTTCCAGGTGAGGCTGAAATTGTATTTTGTCGTTTATCATCTCAAAATATCTGATCTATACACATCTAGTTCAATGTTTCAAATACCCTACCCGATACACTTCTGGAACAAGTCACTGTCATTATGCAACCTCAATCAGAAGATTCAGGGCTAACGGAAGAGTTCATCACTCAACTTCCCGGCTTAACGTCCACCAACTCTCCGTCCATTGTGTATAATGCATTTAAACGTGAAAACCCCGAGTTGTACGCTACTGGATCATTCCAATGTACTCTGAAATTTATCAGCAAAGAGCTCGACCCATCAACAGGCGAACCAGAAGAGGAGGGGTACGAAGACGAATACCAGCTTGAGGAGGTTGAACTTGCTGCTGGTGGTGACTATATTATACCGAGCTACTCGTCCTTTGGTGCAGAATGGGATAGACTTCGTACTGGTCCCAATGCTACTGAAACATTCGCCTTATCCTCAATGGACAGCATCAAAGGTCTGTTTTCACTACACATGACCACTGTGCTATCAGTCTAACATGACCTTTTTAAAGCTGCCTGCGATTCAATTATTGAGGTGCTCAACATGGAAGCACTAGGAGGAACTGAGGCACCATCATCGACTTCGTTGCACACACTTCAACTCTCTGGTCTGGTGGCTGGTGGCGGTGGCAAGGTTCTGGTCCGTTGTCGGATGACATACTCTCGCGGAGCTGGTGTCACACTGGAGCTTGGAGTACGTGCGGAAAAGCAACAAGTTTGCGATCTGGTTCTCAGCGCTGTTGGAGGTTGATTACTATCATATCGGTGTAGCTTCTTGTATGGATAGAAGGCTGCTGCATAACATATTTTTTCAGCACGCGAAACTAAAAGTAACCCTCTATGCTTTAATGTGAGGCTGTGGGAGGAAGAGTATCTGAAACATGATTGGCATTTTGCGGCTATGGATTTTGATCAACCAAGAACTTAACTCTGATCAGGTTTACCTCCGTTTTTGTTGGACGCCCGAACCGTACGAGACAAGAAAAACCGGGGCAATATTATACATATGGTCTTATATCTCCCACCACCTCCCACTTTTTCATCTCTTTTAGTCGCCTACCCTTAGAATGCCCGCTCCATCGCTTCCAGACCCAAAAATCATTCGCGTGAACACACGTGGTGCTGTAATTCTTTCTGAGGAGTCATTTGAAGTAGGTTCTAGCCATGTCCAGTGCTGTATGAACTGTTTGTAGCTCACGAGTGACTATAGACACGGGATAGCAGAGGTATATACCTTCCCAACTACATTGAACCTGTCTCACATATTGCCGTGGATGTAAGTATACGCACTGCTTTTCTTCCGATGCGGCAGTTCAGGCTAAAGGAGGTGTTTCTACTTGGGACATTTAGGTTGGGGGTTCCCTAGCGAAAGTAGTGTACTTTACACGGTCGCCAGACCCCCCGTCACCGTCGCCATCTACTGCTGCAACTATAGGTTCACCTCACTCGAGTCTTTCTACACCGCGATCTATTTCACCAACAGAAGATCTACCACGTTCATTATCACCCCCGTCCTCTAGCTCAAGGCATACGGGCGCACTAACGCCTATGATCTTGGACTCGAACTCGCACATTAATGATGGACTAGCTGATCTCAGTGACGATGTGCTTCGAAAATCTATGCTCCGTCGAGCATCACAGCATTTCCCCGGCGGGTCTCTGAACTTCGAACGATTTGAAACCGACAACATTCAAGAATGCGTCGACTTCATTCAAGCGCTCATAGAACGCTCAGCGAAAGTGAATGAAGTCTCAATAGATGATATGCGGCAAGGTGTTAGGATCATCGCTACTGGTGGAGGTGCTCATCGATTCTATGAACTGTTTCGGGAATCGCTGCAGGTAGAAGTCCTACGAGAGGATGAGATGGAATGCCTGATCAAAGGGTTGCGGTTCATCACACTGATTCCTGACGAGGTGTATTACTTCTCTGATGAACTGATTCAGTCAGTTGCGCATCCTAATTCATTGTCGTCGACACTGCATATCCAGCATACAGCCTTGGAAAGGCCAAGTCCGAACCCACCCCAGTACGCGGTTACGTTCGAAAGTAATCCGACACCACAGCTACCGTGTTTGTTGGTCAACATTGGTTCTGGTGTATCATTGATCAAGGTGGATGAAGATGGGAAATACGAGCGTGTCAGTGGGACGAGTCTTGGTGGTGGGACTCTCTGGGGCTTGCTGAGCCTACTTACCCCGGCCACAAGCTTTGATGGTACGTATATGGCCATGCTTTAGCCATCTGGGCTTCACCTAATATTCTTGGTTCTCTAGAAATGTTGGCACTTTCGGAGAAGGGGGATAATGCATCTGTGGACATGCTTGTTGGTGATATATACGGCCAGGATTACGGTCGACTGGGGCTCAAGTCGACGACGATTGCCAGCTCGTTCGGCAAGGTATTCAAGAAAGGCTCTGACAAGCGGACATTCTCCCCGGAAGATATAAGCAAGAGTCTCCTCTATGCCATCTCTAATAACATTGGCCAAATAGCGTGAGCCCGTTGCACCTCTGGTCTTTATTATCCGCTGAATCTGTATATCATTATCAGGTACATGAATGCTGAAAAGTATGGTCTCGACCGTATTTACTTCAGCGGTTACTTCATCCGAGGTCTGTCTTTCTGCCTTTTATTGGTGTTGCTGAAATTGACACATGTTCTGAATCAGGACATGCTGCTACTATCACAACGCTATCATATGCTATCCGATTCTGGAGTAAAGGAACAAAACGAGCGCTTTTCCTCCGGCATGAGGGATTCCTGTGAGTGCCATCCATTCGTGTCACGTTATTACACCCATGTGTTAACACGATGAGGCTAGTGGTGCACTAGGTGCATGGATTAAAAACATCGAACCAGAACCAGAGTGTTAGGAGGATGTATAAGAAGACATGGAACTAGCATGAACCTATTTAATACTCTCATCATATATTATGGCTATAGATATCATAATATTCTTCTACGTAATTATCAG
>CEMT01388854.1:51750-63203 GCA_900068985.1 Pterula multifida | reverse complement strand
ACTGACAGCCTTTCTTGACACCCATCCAATCTTGTCATCAAATGCACGCTTCAACCACTCATCACTGATTTGTTTTAAACTGAATATCTTGACAACCCACTCTTGCTCAGTGGAGGTGTCATTACCCCGGTCAAGCTCCGTGAGGTAACCGATAGCGTTAAACTCCAGGTCTTCTCCAAATTCCGTTGAATAGAGACTTCTTGGCATAGAGGCTCCAAAGTTGGGCGTTAAAGCATTGGGGCGGCTGCTTGAGAGGAAAGTCCCATTGACAGAAGGTGAGGTGGTAGTGAGGAGAGTGACATGTAGTTTGACATATTTAGTTGCTGGGAACTTAAGGTCTGGATAAGCGGGAATGATATCTGCAGGAGCAAGAGACAAAGGAAAGGCAATGATCACAGCCTTGTATGTTGTCAAAGCGGCAGCAGAATCACGAGCAGTGGTGTGATGGATGTCCCAATAGTTACGCAAAGATGGATTTGGGGAGATCCGGGAAACCTGAATGAAGAAAGAGAGTCACCAGATGAACTCGACAGAATGACGGGTTTACGACAGTATATGGGAGTACTGACAGTAGTATTCAAGTGGACATTGGCACCGGATCTAAGCAGGAATTGTTCAAATACCTGATAATTGCCTCCTTTGATGGAGACAACATCGTTAGACGCCAGAGAAACTAAGCCTTCGAGAGCATGAAGGGTGTCTACATCCTACGGTGTAGAAAGGTATAAGCGAGCGTGAGAGTGTGAGCGTTTTGAATGAAGAAGCCTGAAAGAGCGGACCTGGCCATAATTGACTCTAGTAGCAGCTTGAATAAGTTCTTGAACAAAGGTTTTGGAAACGGACTGCGCTTGGAAGTAATCAGAAGTCGACTGAGCAACGATATCACTCCACTCCAAGGTTGATGCCAAAGAAGAGATATTGTCCCATCTAGGCGGGTGGGGGCTGTACAGGGTAAGATAGGTATCTATCATGGATTTCACACTGGAATGGTGGTTAGATCATTGTAGATGATACCAACAGAATGTGAGAAGTACATACAGATTGTCTGCGCGCCTTGGAGACATGAAGCCGTATCTCCAGAATAGCTTCGGATAGTCCCACCAAGAGTTGGTCATCTGAGTGATAAAAATGGAGATATGCTGAGAAGGGCGCTGAAAGAGGAGTGGCGAAGAAGTACCTGAAAGATGACCTTGGAACCGTCCCATAAACCAAAACCGGCATTGGAATCAGACTTGAAGGGAATTCTGGTGAGGTTGAACTCGTCTGAAGCGCGCCACAGGTTTTTATTACAGTCGACAAAGACGGATGCACCCAGTTCGACAGGTGGCAGAGAGGGATCATTGTAAGGATGAACTATAGTAGACCTGCCACCGACGTATGAATTTCTGTCATAAACGTCTATCTCCAAGTTGTCTAGACCATAACGATGCTTCGCGAGTGCGAGCCAGAAGGCAGCTGAGGAGCCTGAGGCCCCAGCGCCGATAATGGCAACACGAGGAGGAGGAGGTGATGGAGTGGGGGATGAAGGGGGATTAGACTGGGAAGGGATGGAAGTGATGAAGGGGATGCGAAAGGGGAGTTGGAAGGCAGCAGAAGGGAGTAGCAGGGGGAGTAGCAAGAGGACAGAAGGAAACATATTACCGCGGCCGAGGGGTGCGGAGGAGAATGTGACTGTAGCGTGATAGTAGCGTGGATTGTGGCTGAGAGAACTGGTCCCTTTTGAAGGAAAGATCGGATCAGGGAATTCAGAAAAAAATGAAATGAAATGTGACTGAATTGTTGAATTGTAGTCAGTAAATAAAATAAAACAATTATTTATTTATTTAGTACTAGTGCTGGTATAAATAAATACAGTGGAACCTGCTTCCAATGACCATACACACAATTCGCAATGTTGCTCTCTCTACCCGCTGAACTCACTGAACAAGTCCTCGCCGCTACTTCTCCTGTCGATGTCCTTCGCTTTGCACAAACAGCTCGTGCTGCGAGTATCCATGCTTCATCTCCTCATCTATGGGTTATACTATTTCGTCATACTCCCTTCGATGAACCCGCTTCCCCAGATTTCGACTATCGCGTTCAACTCATTCGACGGACCAAAGCCGCCAAGTGGGCAGCTACTTCGGATGACCCAGAACACCATCGTTTCGTGCTCGAGTGCTTTACAGACGTTATTCAGGACGTATTGATTGCTCGTCAGATCGAACCGAGCTCAGCGCCTTCGTTAGACCTCCAATGGCTGTCATCTATATGCAAGCAAGCTCCGTTCCTCGAAGCTAGACCCGTTCCTCAGAATGCTTTCCTCCACTCCCGTCTTCGTTCCCTCCTCTCTCATTCTCTAACGCCAATATCTGACCTCTTGACACCAACCCCACTTTACGAAGGACGACCTGAACTTATCACACCGGCTGAGCGCAGGACAAAGTCCCGGACCCAGGTCTACGACCTCCGGAATTACCGTCCAGACAACTCCTGGGGTCCATATCTTGTTGATGGTCGTATCAATTGGGTTCACGTCGAAGCTCTGATTAACGTTGTCCTCTACAATCTTGCACAACTCCCGATAGCACACCCTTCCTCTGTTCATTCACTGCCACCTCATCCCCCACTTGGTCTTGAGGCTCTCAAACCCTATTCTGCTCCAGGCACTTCCTCATCTGATATTGATGATTGGGCTGGGGTTGAGGGTACATGGAGGCGATACGTCTGTTTCATGGACTATCGGGACCTTTACGCCTTCAACTTTTCTCCCATATCATATTCTTCTCCAGAGACATCTCCATACAGCTCAGATTCTGATACCTCCCCTCCAGTCTCACCTGCCAGCACAACACGCGACCCTGCATTTTTTGAGCAGCCTGCTTTCCTTGAAGCGACACGTTTACTTGAGCTCAACCTCCGCATTATCAATCCATTGGAAATGCGATACAGACCTCTCCAATCAGAATTCCACGATGGTACACTTGCACTAGCCCGTCCTTCTGGTTCAGGTCGCAGGTCAAGCAGTCCAGGAGTACCACCACGTCGGTATGGCAGGTCTCCTTCACCCCACGCTGTCAAACAAGCCAACTCTCCCATTGTTAAACATCTTGAGCGATATCAGCCTATCTATTTCACCGGGACATCTCGCGGTGCCAGCGGCATCGCTTCCCCCGTGGAAGGAGTTGTCACTATGGGTGCTGACGGGATTCCCAGGTGGCGCTTCGTGAGTATTTTGTTACCATAAAATAACATCATTTACCCATCTCTGACGATGCGTTCTTTTCTTAGTCTACCAGCAGTGATGGAAGCCCACGATGGACATCAGAAGGGGTTCAACATGGCCAAGTAGGAAGTGCAGCCGGGATCATTGGTGCTTGGTCGACAAACTCCCACCATCGAGGTATGTGTTTCGTCATTATTCGGAACCATCCACCATCAAATTTCTCAATATATCTCCTTCTAGGTGACCCAGCTGGTCCATTTTGGATGTGGAAAGTTGCCGGCGTTCCACAGGAGGCACAAGACCACCTCAGCGCTGCGCGGGCTTCTCAACGGGAGAAGAACGATGAAGAAGTCAGAGGTCGACTCTTTGATTTCACTGAGAGGGTTGCCCACTGATTTCCTTGCACTTGGACATTGCTCTGCTACGATTCGATGATCTCATCTTCTGGTTGACGTTTTCTTTCATTATTTTCTTGCGTTGGATTTTTCTGAATGCCTTGTTTGTTCTCACTCCTCTCACTCTGATCTCTTACTTGCCAGCTGATCTCTACTAACGTACACGCCCATTTTCTATTCCTCGGTAAATCTTGTCTGGGTTGGTCTCTCTCATATATTCAGCATTTTCATTTGTACATACTCATAACACCCTTGATGTACCAACGACTCGTGTATTACTAGATACTATCATACCCAAACATGCCTTAGTTTTCAATACATAACACTTAACTCTCAAAGCGCTGAAGATGCAGCTACAGGAGAAATCGGATGGATGAGATGATGTCATTGTTGGTTAAAGGTGGTGGCGCATGATGGATGGTACGATGGGGAATACTAGGCCTCATGGATGAGTTTGTTCCGCCTTTAGACCCGGCATGGCGATGGACCAATCAGAGCTCGTGATAAGAGCCATGGCCGACGCGCACGCACACTTTGCTCTAGTAGAACCAACCAACCATCCTTAGCCCTGCGTATCACTAACATCACTAAGATCCGCGATCTGTCGGTGGCTGTAAATTCATCATAACTTAACTTGCAATACTGTACCCTCCCGACACTGTGACACTCTTACTACCAATGTGTCTAGGCTTGCTGGCTCATGCAGAGTCCAGCCTTTTTTTTTCTCTTTTAATTGTATGAATTCTTCTTGTCATCTTGGTTCTTTCGTGTCATGAGTCGAGGCGTGCTGAAATGTGTTATATTTTCTCTCACCCTTTCAAGTTGGTAACGCAAATCATCCATGGATACTGTACAATGAAATCATCGTGACCTGTGTCCAGTGCACGATCACATGCTGGGCCTCTGTTGTCTGGGAGGAGCCAGCCCCAAATCTCATCATGATCTTCCTCGAGCCTCGATGCCGGCTTGACATTTCAAAGCCACTGCTTCTCGGTACCTTTTTCTTTTCTTTTCTTTTCTTTTTCAACTTATATCACACGACTACTGACAGCAATCATCATTTCAGTGACTTGAATAAAAGTAATACATGGACCCACCTGTAGTCACTGAATTCCACTCTAGGCGGATAGGTGTAAGTTACGTATAGACTTGCAGTGGTGTATACAATACTCTGAGTGCAATCCATTCTTTTCAATTGGGATTACATTCCGGTAACGTTGGTTGAGGAGTCATCTGGCATATTCTGCTTTTGGGGCCGCCACCACAAAGCACCACTATCCAGGAATAACTACTATCCTTAATGAAGCAGCACCATATTCTGTGGAGCAATTCTTGTGCAGGGCTTTATTGCCGCAATGGGAATCACGTTACTCGACCCCGCCTACCGCCGGTACGTCACCCTTATAGCACGTTGTGCACGTGGAGGTGCTGTAGAAAACAAAAACAAAAAAAAAGAAAACAAGCATTTGAACAGCAGGTCTAGGCAATGTAATTGTTCAACAAACACGGCCCAACGTTCAACGTTCAATATTCACACCAAGCACGGACCTTCGCAGCTCATTGAAACCACATCCAAGTCGCACAGTAAGGAGAGTAGGTCAAAAGCTGGTGCTTCCAGCGGGTGGAAAATTCTGATTTCAACGAAGCCTTAGTATAGGATGCACCCGTATACCATCCCTCCTATCTCGACGGCCTAATCATCGAGCTCGAACAATTTAATGACACAACGGCATGCATTGAAGAGTAGTCCGAGAGAGGTATTAATCGGTGCTTACAGTGGATCGATCCATTTTACACGGAGACGTGGTATCTGATTTTTACAGAACAGATAGAAAGGAAGCGGATATTCAAGAAGAAGCTTGGAAGCCCTTGGATTTGTTTATGTCGGATCTTTGCACTGACTTCGTAAGGATGTACACAGTCTGTGTACCGATAGTGATCGGTGCATCTGATCCGGGCTGCTAGCGAGATCGAAACTCAAAAAGTAGCATCCATCTTTTTGGTCCCATTGTTATTGATCGCGGCAAGCGTCCGGCAGCCGATCATTTACCGTTGCAACGGGATAAATCGGGTAATGCACGGAGGCTTCCTCCAGTTCTAATAGAACATGTCCATTGCCGACTCTTACCGTCATGTTCTGTCTGGGTATAGATTGACCATGCGTAATTGCACAGACGTACTAGCCTTACGCTACAGTTAGACACAATCTCGAGGCCCCCAGATGAAAGTACACCCTTGAATCCCCTTATCACTTTCATTGATAACGTATAAACGAGGCCCTCGTCGGTGACCCGAGGCCATCGCGCACGCCGTGCTGAAAATTTGTCCCCCAAAGAGTCAACGATCATATCAAACAGCCCACACGGGGGCCTTGCCCTGTGTCTGTACGCTTCGCCAGTCCTTACTTTCCTCTGATGCAGAAAAATGGTAATACATAGTGATGAACGTCTGGAGATCTCAAACAAAGAATCTGATGTAGCAACGGCATCGCAAACCACCTTTTCAACCCGTTTGCGTAGTATCGATAGATGTTTATTGCAAGATGATGGTCATAGTCCGGTGAACCACGGATTTGCCTTGGCAATCAAGAAATTATTGTGACGTGGCATGCATGTAGCATCATGCAAGCATATCGTGCGTTACTTTATTTATTTTTTTTACTTCAAACTATGAATAGGCCTTGGTACTTGTGCAAGCCAAGTGTCCTCGATTTCTTTTACAGTATCGTCGCAATGACGGATCAAACAGGAGCCCCTTTAGGATGCCAGCATACCCAAGGAATGTTTCTATTCCTGCCATCATGCCTCATGGCTTGAGCAGCAGTCATGCTCGACGTCCTGAGGAACTTTGGCAAAAATCTGTATGGGCACTGCTTCGATCACGTCGTCCCATAAGATCTCTTCCGATGATCATTCTTCTGAATTGGTCCATGTTGCCAATGGCCCCGTGTATTGTATTCTCAAGAAGCATAAGCAGAAAGCCGATTGATAGCGAATAATGATTGACTGAGGAACTGTGCGACTGTACGTGGTAGCGACTTATCGGAATCGTATACGCAGTAGCACTAGTAAATCACGGCACAAGTCGTTGAGAGTAACTCGAACGTGCTAGAGGTTCGGCCGCGGAAATCGATACTCCTCATCGAAGTCAATGTGTGCCTGTAAATCGATGTGTGCCTGATTAGCCCTAGAAAATGTTGTTTCAGGCCTCTAGTCGCCTCGAACAATGGCAACAAGACTCGGATATAGGAGGCCGTGGCATCACCACGGACTCAAAACCCGTTCTCACTGCACCGTGGGGACTCAGAAAAATCAACCTTGCTGTCAAAATTTTGCTCGCAGCATCTCGGCGCTCCTGCTAGCAGCATATCAAAGTCATACTCCTTTTTGAATTGCCTATAGTTTCGGGTTGCTAGCTTCTGACTTTCGCTGCCAGTTTACTGGTCCGCATTTGCTTATGGGAGTCAGATTGGATTTGAAGAAATATTACCCAGCTTTTATTATGGTACTGCCTCCTGGTCAAGGGACACAGTTCAAGGCTTCGTTTGTTTGTGCGCTTCTCGGACTCAGTTGATATCGAAAGCTGGCTGTCATGATCAATCTGTTTTCTAGTACAGTATCGTATTATGATTTGAAAAGGTTGCTGTCTTGGCGTTGAGGGGTCTTAAATATTGAGGTTCGAATTCCAGGGTGCATAGAGGTTCGGAGCAGCTAGCTGAACGGCCCTTCAACAAACATGCAGAGCCTCAGCCAGCGCTGTGTGTAGTACCAGTAAGTGCTCAGGATAATCGATGCTGTATTTACTTTCGGATGTCCAGGACTGAGGACATCCGAGTCACCTTGAAACTACCGATCTTCTTGAATTGCTTTTTAAAAACTGTTATGCTATAAGGTCGATGAAAAGCGATTACAATTGCTAGTGAGCTCGCAATGTGCTACATATGAATATTAAATACTCAATAGTGGTAGTAAGAGAACAAGGATTGCATCATTCGTGGTTCCTCCGACGAGTTGCCGTGACTCGGATGTGATACTAGTGCCAGGCCCAATCACGATAATAGTCACAGGCGTGCGCTATTGTTAAGGACAATGAGAATATATCTCACTCTCTACTAATAGGGCTATCTATTTTTCCATCGTGTGCGACTACATTTGCCAGGGTTGCAGATAGGAATTATTGTTGAATGTCAATTCCGAATTTGGACACAGAAGTGGCGTCAGGCATTGCACCACCACAGACGATCCATCCGTTGTTCCGCGCCGCTCAAGCCAATAACATAGCAAAGATAGACTATCCTAGATTTCATCATCATTGTCACTCTAATCAACGCATTTCTATGCCACCATCCGTAATCGAGTAGCCTTATTTGTCCTTGACTCCTCAGAGTGCAAGTGGCAATGACGTCAATGTCTAACAATCTGGACCATGGCTACTACGGAGCAGACGAAGGAGTTCAACGCATCGAACAAACAAAAAGAATCATAAGAGAATTAATAATATTTTAGCATGAGACAGATACAGCATGAAATAGATTATTTACAAATGCACGTAAGAATGGTGCGACCAGATCCCCTATGATGATGGTTATATAGATACAAACTAGTGACACGCTGCGTGAAAACAAAAAGGAAGAATCTAATTTCCACCAGTGCGTGTATAGGTGTCGACAGAAAGACGTCCAGCTTTTCTCAGAGAGGAGATGTAAGTCTTCCCAGAGCTAGCATCAAGGCCTAAAGTCTTCTGAACGGCTTTGGAAAGAGCAGCCTCGACACCCTTGCCCATCACAGTTGAACCGCAGATGTATAAGCAGGCACCCTGTTCGAGGAGGTGGACGATCTTGTTGGATTCCCTGATGATCACATCCCCAACATATTCCTTCTGGCAACCCTCTCGACGGGAATAGGCAGCGAAACATTCTACACCACGCTCAGCGGCGTCAGCGAACTCATCACGATACAAGTGTTCTCGAGGGGTCCTGAAACCGAGGACACAAGTGATGGAACCTCTCGGTTCACCCTTAACATCTGCATGGAGACGGCGGTGCATCATAGCACGAAGGGGGCCAACACCCGTGCCAGTACCAACGAGGATAATCGGAATGGAAGCAGAAGCTGGCATCCTGAATTTAGACTTGTGAACGCACGAGCTTATAAACAGGATAGACCTGGATCGAAGAGAATCGACCATTGGAGCGGATGTGTGACCACCGTCGATGCGAGCGACTGCGATTTGAAGAGTGGATGGGCGGAAGAGGGGAGTAGATGAGATGGAAAAGGTACGCGCTTTTTTGTAAGGCAGAGAAAGGATGAGGGATTCAAGCTCTTCCTCTGACATACCCTGGTCTTCCTTTATAATTTTACTTGCCGTATGCTCAGTGTCAGACCAATCAACAAATTCGTTGAGAATACGAGAGACTGATACGCCCTCGACCACCTGTTAAACATCAATGCGAGTCAAATAGTGATATCAAAAGGTGGAATACCTTATTGCCCCACTTCTCGATGAAGGCCTGAGAGTGCTCGAGATCAAATTGCGTAGTGGGCGGGAGCAATTGGACATGGTCTCCCTCCTCGTACTTGAATGGCTCTCCATTATTGGTCGTCAGCTCGATGTTGTAAGCTGCACGAGGCCCGTCGTCACTTTTGATGTCGAAAAACGCACGGCCGCCAGTCACTCCAGTGCTGATAAAATGAGAAAACTGTTCAATGCGCTGCTTGGCTTCACCAATGGCAACCTCTTTTGGATCCTCTTCTGCAGCTGCACCTGTAGTCTCAGAACCAACTTCGATGGCGACACCCAAAGATATCATCCACTGCTCAAAGACACTATCAGGATCGGCACTAGTTTCATCAGCGGCACCAACTCCAATGACGCGACGACCACCGAGCTTGGCCAGGGAGGAGTCGACTAATCTAGGGAAATTTTGGAAGGTATCGCCATAAAGCCTGCTTCCCAATCCAAAGACAGCATAACGTGCGCTGAATTTAGTCTGGTCATCCTCCAAAACTTTTGCAAATTCTCCAGCATTGCTAGGAGGCTCACCATCCCCGTAAGAAGATGTAACAACAACGAGGGTACTGGTGATGTCTTGCAGTTTGAGTTCATCAAGCTCGACGAGTTCTGGGGCGACTGGAAGCTTTCTGGCGTGGAGATGCTTTTGGAGTCTCTCAGCATACCTAAGAGAATTACCTGTCTCGGTACCATATGCGATGACGATAGCGTTTTCTCCAGCATCCCCGATAGTATTCTCGTTACGGTTGATTTTAGCAGGGGGCGTCACACCCTTCTGACGCCAGTAGGTATACCAAGGGCGTTCCTGCATGTTAAACCATTTAGAGAGCTTTGATGATTAGAACAACAACGGCAGACTCACAGGCAGTTCCATAACCGCGGGCTTCACCATGTAACTATACATTTCTTGATGAAAGACTTTCGTCGAACCCGAGCTTGTTGGAGGTACAATCCAAACCCAATCAGCAGGGCAGTGTCCTCGAGTCTTGATCTCCTTGTCGTACCAAGCGATGAAGGAATCAGACGCAGAGTGGTGGTCAACCATAGTAGTCTTGGCCTTATCCCAAGAGTAGAGAACTGCGTGTGACAGCTCGAGGACAGCCTGATCCTTCCAGAGTGCACGGTTGGACATGGGAAGTTCTAAATGACGACCAATTTCCGGCAGCGCGTTGTAACGGTATTCGTCAGCCAAATCGCGGGCTGCAATTTCAGTAGACATGTACCATCCAGAGAAGGGAGCACAAGTGTAATCGATGCCACCAATGCTAAGAGCAAACGCTAATTAATCGATGTGTTAGATTTACTTTCGAAGACAGGCGTAAAGTGTAAAGGAAGTTCTGCTCACAAGACACAGGTGGATGATCGAACCATCTCAATCCAAGATCCTTGAACCACTCATACAGGGGGTGTTCAACCATTATTTCCTTGACGTACTCAGACGGAACCTCCTTCCAAATGGGATCTCCTCCTTCCTCACAGACGATTAGGGGAAGAATATCCCACTTGCCGTATTTGGGCTTCCAACCCAGTTCGATAGCGCGTGCAGTGAGCTCGAGATTAGCTGGATCTCCGATGATGCTTCCATCCTCCATCTTATATCCGGCGTATCGGAGAAGCTGCTCATTCCAGATGCGAGGACCAGTCTGACCAGGCTTCTTTTGCGGGAACACAGTCACTGAATAGAAACATTAGTGCTTCATCAGGTTTTCATTTATTTTATCGAACTTACCATGTGGGCGAATACGGCCTCCATTGCGAGTAATATCAAGATGCCTGAAACAAGCTTCCAGAATATCACCACCCTTGGTTATATGACGAGCATCAATAGTAGTCATTGTGTTCCTGAGCCCATCAGAGTTAGTAGGTATCTCCAACGAAAATAAATATGGGATTCGGACCATTGGCTACGCATGATACATTTCCGAGCATTACGCCAGCACGTCTTCACGCCGAAGCTCAGTTCGTCGTATGTATGTTCATAATATCTGAAAAATATCCATGAAATTATGCAGAAGTGTATACGCTCAAAGAACTTACCCTTGACTAGTAATGTCCTTTTGAACTTGCTCCAAGCGAGCGAGACATTCGGATTCAGGAAGCTTGTTTTCGTAGTAATATTCACGGATGTACTGAGAGCGGGATTGGGAACCTAATATTAGCATCTAACAAGAACAGGGGGAATGAAAACGCACATCATGAGCTTCCTCCCAGATAGCGCTAGGTTCCATTTCAAGACCACCGCGGGCCTCCTGGTGCTTCAACATATGACTTCCATGGCAGACATTCCCTTCGCATCCAAGTGAGAAGGCTTAAAGAATATCAGACAAGATTAGAATAAGGAT
>CEMT01388854.1:6506-24621 GCA_900068985.1 Pterula multifida | reverse complement strand
CATAGCCGCTTGTACTAATACTAATGTAGTGGCTCACATCAATAATCGTCGTTGATCACCAGACTGAGCGTATAGTGCTTATTGTAAGTAAACCTCTCCGATTTCAGTTCCGAGCAAGCCTTGACTTAGACAGAACTATGTATCAAACGAATCTCGAACAGACAGAAAGTGCTATCCACTGGTTCTTGAAAGACAAAACGAAAATACCTCCCGGAAGTTACAGCAACAGTGCAAAACACTGTGGAATAACATCGGGAGGCAATTGGAACTTCGGACAATGTGGCCCTGCATGCTAGCCTTTCTGGAAGATTGATCTATGTGATTTCTATGAGAAAATACCGTCATAGTAACTAAAGTCAAAAATCTTTCTTACCCAAAAAGTCCCATCGTCCGTTACTTGCACGTAGCCCGACTGCATGGAACGAGCTGATAAACTGTTTACTACCCAGAGCATCCTCATGTCGGATGCCTCTGATGATGATATTGTCCGAAGTAAATCAAGTGATAAGGTGTCTCCATGGTCAACGTCTACGAAAAAAGTTAGTCATGCAGCTCAAGCGGCAAGATAGGAGAGATACCACTGCTGCAAAATGCCGTGTCAAGGCGACCATCCACTGCATGAGATAGAGGATGATTAAGATAAAAGTCGAGTCGACTACTGCTCAAATTGCTCCAATTCTCTTGCTCAACAGCGAGTAGTAAATCAGGCGTGGCCGCCACCGTAGCAGGAAGACCAGCAAACACATTGATAGAGGTTTCTAGAAGGCAAGCAGATCCAAGGCATGGGGCTCGTTGGATTGCCTTGGATCTTTCAATCAAATTGGCAGGAATCTGCACAAATGCTGGTCCTGAATATGACTGGGGCTCACACGGCGAACTACCCTCGCATGAGATCCAAGAAGTGAGGTAGTTTGCGGCGTTGAGCTGGATGAAACTATTTGAGTGTCTGCCTTTCATGAGAAGAAACACACTGCTACGGACTATATGTGCGTTGTTTCGTTCATCTCCAGCTTTGCCAAAGGTGAATGGCTCTCCGCCACCTAATTCGTGATTTTGATCGAACCAGGTTTGAGGTATGCTATTTCTCAAAATCGAGAAATAATTATCGCTCATAGCCCTCTCACCCTGAGAAAAATTAAGGCGATCCATAGTGGCCAAAAATAATTGAGCCTCGGAACGAGGCATGATTGCACCATAACCCAGCCAGCTGAAGGACAAATGAGTCCTTGAAGATTCCACTCGACGGAAATGAGTTATTAGCTGTTCATGGGGCGGTCCAAGATATATCGGCTCTCTTTTCCCTTCTATTGCCCTGGAGCGCAGTGTCCAAATTATTTCTGGAAAGACCAGATAATCGTCATCCTGAAACCATTTCGTTCAATTGGTCACATCAAGGCTTGCATCAATCTACAATTCTTCTACCTGAACAAAACACCAAGGCGTTTCGCTTTCGGCGCAAGCCAGATACCTCGCTTCAAACAGGATATTAGAAGGTGAATTGTGAATTCGCAATGTTGACGACGGGCAACCAGTAGATGAGAAATCCTATACCATCATTCACACCATGTCCGAGAAACGCGGTGATAAGGTGGTTACCACGCACCTCGAGGTATATTTTTCTTGGGTTATTATTGAATATATGTACAAAAGCAATGGTTCCAGCAAGCGCTTCACTGCAAAGTAAGGCGGATATCCGCAAGACGTTATTGAATCGACTCCAGTTCAGGATCACAGCAGTAACTTCAGCGAGCTGAAAGATGCCATGACGAGGGTCAGCGATTTGGTCGCCAGATAATTCAAGAAAACTTGATAAGGAAATCAAAGTATTTGCTTCAGGAGGTTGATTTGGAACTGATAGTAAAGCAGCGATTGTTAGCACCAGTAAACCAATGAACACCTGTCGGAGGTATTCGAGAGGTTGCATACTGAGTTGGTGATCAGTCACATAAGAGTAGGTGGTTCACCCGGGCCGGGGACACTGTAACCTACAGTAGGATACTAGATCTGTTTCCGCAACCTCCTGGGATCCTGGAGGCTGGGTGCGCGACACTCACAAAGGCTCACTGGGCATTCAAAAAATTTCACATCCCGAGTACCCCAGACCGTAGCAACAGGTGGAAAATGAATGAAGTATTCTATAATACATTGTATACACACTCAATCCATCCTTGCCTTCAATGTACGTGTGATTACCTGGTCCTTTGTCCTGTGATGAGATAGTCTTAGCGTAGAAACAATGATATGCAATCTTCCCACGTACAAGATATAAACCTTGCAACCCCAGCCCGAAAAAGCATCTCTATCCACTGCATTCATGAATGTCTGAGATATAGTCTCAAACAAATCCTCGGGCTCCAGATCTGGTTCCCATAATCCTTCTGCCACACCGTAAAGTTTCTCACTAGCAGTCCCCGCCACCACGAAGTCTTTAGCGAAATTGAGGCAACCTATAAGATCTGTCGCAGCTATGAAGGGCTTTAACCCTCCTGAAGGTGTTTTTGACAGCCCAGCAATTACCGGCTCGATAAAGTATGGGCCGAATCGGTGCTCATATAATGTAGAAGAAACTAAGTGGGCGAATGTCTCGGGTTCTATCTCCCGCTCCTCCTTGATAGTGTACATGTTGACTCGATATCTAAATCGCTCTCGCCTACAACGTTGACACGGTCAGAAAATATATTGCTCCAATACATGCAGACTGTCTCACAAAGTTGCAACATCGGTCGCTAAACCAGGTAGACCGTAGTAAATGCGGTCTGTGAGGGAAAAGACCTATAGAAGCATAATATCAGAATCAGCCGTTTCATTTGAGATACCAGGAGAAAGTACCCGTTGGAAGTTGGAGGAGATACCCAGAGCCTGGTTTCCCAACCTCAGATCCGTGGCGATTCCGACACAATCCTTACCAACCATGGCTATGACGGAGCCACCGTTAAGTTGCATTATCGACTGCCAGAGGTCAGTCGCATTGATCCTAATTGGATAGGTCAAACTCACCATATTGAACGATTTGCACAGAATGTAGGGAGATGAGAAGAGGGTCTAGCAGAAGAGTGATCAAGCAGGTTACGCGTCGGGACGCGTAGTACTTCTGGTGGCGGTGCAAGGTTGTGGCATGGCTCAGTCGACGGAATGGAATAAATTCAATACAGTAGAAGTGCTTATTCAGGAAACAGACACAATAGCCCTAGTACCAAATATTCATATTCAATATTCAACGATAACCACTAGACACGCCAGGTTTTCAAATAGGTTGTGGAGTCAAATATCCAGTGAAGAGTAGCGATTAATGGTGGTACAGAAGTAAGAAATTTTACAAATGAGCTAATAGTTTGTGGTTCCTTACGCTTCAAGTATACGGAAAACCTGCCGAAACATTGAGTAAGGTGAAGTTCATTTAGAAGTGTGCACTAGCCTGGATCGTTCCACTCTTCAAGTCATCCAACCGGTAACTCACGGATTCAACCGTCTAGTAGATGTTCTATTCACAGCACAATGGTCCAGAAAGCAATGACTTACCTGTTGTCCGACATGCTGATTTGCCTGGAAAACCCGGACTTTACTCTTCTTTGGCTCAAATTCATTGATAATTCCCAATGTAGGCCCACTTTCACCAGCGCCAACGTGTTGTGAATACCCTTGCAATCCCTTATGCCCCTTAAACTTAGCATTATCCACTACAATCACATCGCCTGGCAGGATCTCGCTTGCCCTCTTCTGCACTGAGGTACTATTCTGTAAGTAAATCAGGTAGCCGTAGCTATTTGGAGGTGTCGGAAGCCGTGCACCTGGAACTTCTTTCAAGGTAGCACGGATAAATCCATCGTAAGTTCCATCGCCGATGAGGGTTTTCTTGGACTCCTCGTATAATGTGGTAGCAGCCGTACACACATGAACGCCTACTTGGCCCCAGATAGACATAAGCTCGTCAGCAGAGAGCTGAAGGTTGCTAGCAAAAGATTGTCTCTTCACTTCGGCGTGTTGAGGTGCTGAAGGAGCTCCTTCATACTGAGAAGCACTTTTTGGTTCCGTTGGATACAAAGTAGAATCCTCAGACCAAGAAAGGGATAGATCGCCGCTGTCGTCAATATTGAGAGATGAGGTAGGAATGGAGGGTAGCTCCCATTGGGACGAAACGCTTTCAGATGGATCGGGTGTCACAGTCGGCACGGGAGGTGGTGGAATACCACGGGTTGGAGCAAGATTGGATAGTTTCTGAGGTGGTGAAGAAACCTCGGCGGCTTCTGGCTCACCAACCAGGACAAAATCTGATGGTACCTGTCGTTGCTGAGCAGTATTGCGTTGAATTGATGCCCTGGGGTTGGTTGGCGTATATACAGCTTGGTTTTTAGGAATCGCAGCAGAAGGGGGCCTTATACCAGCAGGAACAGGTGGACGCCGATCAGATGCACTCGATGTAATCGAAGATTTATGTAGAGTGTCAGTGGAAGGAGGGCGTCCAGCTCGCGAAGGCACAGGAGGAATTTCATCGTCATCTAAATCTTCGGGTTCTTCCACGGCATCTTGATGGCTAATCTCTTCTATCTCGCTCTCTTCAGCCTCAATCTTGATACCATCCTCTGACGTCGTAGCACTCTCGTGCTCTGACTCTGGCTCTTGGGCTGGAGGAGGAGGCGCTCTGAACGGAGGAGGTCGTGAAGCAGGTGGTGCCTCGCGAGACAATGGCAAAGGTGAAACGTCAGCAGTGACATACATTGAGGATGGTGATACCACCGAAACATCATTCGATTCCTTCCGCTGGAGCTGGGGCCGAGGGGCTTGAGCCCCAGGCGGAAGCATTCCGAACCTCAAGCCTCCCATGTTTGCCAACTTGGCTGCTATCCTCTGCTTCCGGGCAGCCTCCTCCTCCTCCTCTGTCAACTGGTTATCATCTTGTCTTGCATCCTCGCGTGATTCAAACGTGGATGCTTCTTCTTCGCTGGTCTCTTGTGGACGTGGGGGAACAACTCTTCCAATAGGAGGAGCAGCACCGAATTTGATGCCTCCGAGTTTGGCCATTCTCTCGGCAATAGTTCTCCTCTTGGCTTGTTCATGATCTTCCTCTTCAATGTTAGCGTTGGCTTGACCTTTCTGCTCAAGGGGAGTAGAAATATGTGGAATATTGAGAGGAACTGTGGCGGCTGATAGCGTAGATGGTGGAGAATTATCCCTCGGGTTCAGGTGGAAATTATGGACTTTCGGGCTGTGGAAAGATGGATCAATAGGATCTGAAATGAAGAAACAGCAGGGCAGCAAGTATGTCAGTGCAGAGATTTTATAAACAGAAACGGCAGAAGCCTCACCACCTTCGTCATCGTCCAGAACCTCGTGCACAGGACTTTCGGATCTAGTTGAATTTTCCCTCTTTCCCTCATCTTGCTCATTGTTACGAGACGAGGTCGGACTACCTATTTCTCCATCGTCTGCGAGAGAAGTCGTCTGGGTTGACGGTGGTGACGGAAGGTCACGTCTAGGAGGGGTCGGCAAGATTCTATCCATAGTACTGGAGATAGATTGCTCTCTGGAAAAAAGTGAAGGATGCGGCAAGGCAGCCTCGTCATCTGCATCAACTAAATCAGCTACCACCTCTTCTGCATTCGACTGGACAAAAGAGCCTTTTAGTGAAGGTCGGTTCTGAGGAATGGGTGGTGGTAGCATCGTTGGCTCTGCATCAGAGTCTATGGCGCTACTATCGGCATCCTCTGGGGTGTGATGCGGAATGAAACGAGGGGGCGGAATGCGCTTGAGCAAGTCCGGAGGCGGTGAGGGAGCAGGAGAGGGAGAAGAAGTGACTGAGGTAAGCGTGCGTGGAGGTAATACGCGCATCGTTTCTTCGTGTTCACGTTCATCTACCTCAGAATCGGAACTCTCTGAGATTAGACGGCGTGGAGGTGGCAAAATAGGTGCACTGGATGATAGTGACGAGGATTTATCCTCATGGAATGATTCTGAAAGAGTACGTGGAATTGGTCTGATAGACATAGGCCGTGTGCTGAGTGGGATAGATGGAGGACTAGATGGTATCGCTGGCGATGCAGGCTCGTCTTTCAAATGTGGTTGTTCATGAGTTGGTGATTCATTCTCATGGTGATCTTCATATTCGTCATCTACTGGTTCTAAACAAGGCACGTACATCATTTAATAGAAGAACCTTATACGATTGAGCTCTACACACCGACTTCACCTCCAAGTCCGCATGCATCATGGAGGGGCGAGGGACCATCTTCTACTAGCTTGATAGATGGCGATTCCTGAGAACCCAAAGGAATCACCTGTGTTGGTGGAACAGCGCTTCGTTCCGCGCTGATATCCTTGTTGGCAGGACTAGGAAGTAAATTGGCGGGTTTGTCCACCGCTGGTGGCGATGACGAGTCTGGAAGGCTCAACAAAGTAGGGGCCACATTATCAACACTGTCTTTTCTGCTCACAGTACTTGATTTTGTCTGCGGTAGTCTAACTGATGTAAACTCGTCAGAGCTCAAAGTCGATTGTCGCCGGGGGGGAAGAACAGATGGGTTCACGCCGCCCATCTCAACAAGCTTTTCTGTCGCTAATTCATCATGAGCTTCCTCATTCCCGGATCTCTGAGAATTGACATGTGAGCTGCTTGGAAGAGACGCGTCGTTTGGATGACCTGACGTATCTTTGCCGAGGCTGGACTTGTTTGTGTCATCTTGAGTGTGGAACTCCTGCGAGCGAGAGAAATCTGGATAATCTATCGTTTCCTTGTCGACGAGAACAGCCTGCTCTTTGCCGTAAGACTCAGGGAAGGGTTCTTCCACGACTTTGTCCTGTTCGTCCAAAACTTGAGCTGGTGATTCATCCTTTGCCTGCGCTTCGGTAGTTAGGTCAAGATCTTTACCGACGGAAGTCATTTCAACTTCTTTGTCCCTTTCAGTAACCACTATTTCATCGGGTTGATCTATCGCAGAAACAGCGATGGCGGCATGAATTGTCTCCTCCGCTGCGAGGGCAGTTTCTGATGAGAGGGGTGGCGATTTGGCAGCTTTCTTACGATGTGGTGCAGCCCTCCGGGGAGCTACGGGAACAGGCATACGAGGGGAGGTCAAGGAAGAGGTAGGAGAGTCTGCTGGACTTGTAACAGAGGGGGCCATAGACGTTTCTAATGAGTTCAAGGTAAGTAGGACAGTCAGGAGATCGTGAATAAATCCTAATTACCGAAAGATTCCACCTCAATCGGTCCGTCACGCATTTCGTTTTCTGCCTGTTTATCTGTTACATATTATCAGTATTGCGCACATCTCTGTATAAGGACGAGGCACCTACCAGCATTCAGTCCTATTTTGTGTTACGGTCAAGGATATCGCTTGTCAATCATGATTCTCTCGAGTGAAAGAAAGAGGAGAACCTTGGGACTCTGATACAGAGGATAAACCTTTAACATATCATCAATACATAGCATGCATCTGTGGGATCATCAACTTACTTTGCACGTCTTCTGCTCCCGATTTGACTGCTGTTTCATGTAAGCGTTATTTAATCGAGTGCGTGTGGATACACAAATACCTTCATCTTCAACCAGCTGTGATGCTGCTACATGGCCATAATTAGTTAAGCACGGGAAATAAGTTATTCTAGACTGACTGTGAGTTTCAGGCGGAGGCGACAAAACTAATCGAATGTGAGTCCATCCAAACATGTACTAGAGTAAACTTAATTTCACCTCGGGTTCCTTCGTCTACCGTTCTCTTTTCCTCCTCGTGAGGTATCATTGTGGGTTTGGGTTTAAGGCCTAGCACAGGAGGAGCCATACCAAGCCTAGCACCTCCGAGCCGGGCCATACGAGCTGCTATGGCAGCGCGACGATGTGCATCATCATCCTCTTCCTGGTCCACTTCTACTTGATCTTGATTGATTTGCCCCTTATCTGCATCGGCTGGTGGTGATAACATAGGTTGTTCTGAATCTTCTTCAGCTGTGGCAGGCGAGACAGCTGGGGGTGGCTTCCATTTTGGCTTCTCGACGTTAGGCTTTGGGACTGTAGGAGGAGATGAAGGTGCGCCAAATGCCCCACGATTCTGAAGAGCGGCCATCCGCTCCTTCAAACTAACACCTTTCCCAATAGTCTCTTTGGCATCCGAAGCAGACATCCCGCTTTTCTTAGATGCTTCAAGATCATCCACAGGAGGTGGTGGAGATGCTTGTTGAGGTTTCCATTGTAAACCTCCTGGCTTCGGACGAGGGGCAGGGGGGACGGGAGCGGATCCAGAAGTGGTTGCAGGCTGTTTCTCGAACGCTGCTATTCTGTCTCGGAGAGAGCCAGGTTTAGGCTTGGGCACGTCTGACATCACAGAACGTATCGTAAAGGAGAAGGAGTCACAGTTTCCGTTGTCCTGAGCAACACACAGACGCCCTGAGGCAAGCTATATGTAGGTTTGGGGATTGAGAATCGAGGAGATCAGCACACGTGTTTGTCAGCCTTTATCACTGGACTCGAATTATTATCATGTTTTATTATCATAATTTCATGAAAAGCACAAAAACTGGACATAATAGTAGTAGCCTCGAGCGTAGCAGTAGCATTTTGGTCATCACAATTGACTAACATGCAGATCATACAAATCCGAGTCCACCTAAGTAACTCTTAATATTACACCATAATTAATTGAATAAACAAAGCAGGGGTCATCCATTACCGTATTTTTCAATATTTATCCCGGCCCGGTGCCTTGCTGAGCTTTGTGGCGGTGTCGTCTGGTGATATGTTATTTGAGAATGCTCACTGGGGATCTCTGATCCATGTTAGATGGAACTGAAGTTAACCCGATTCCTTGTCTCTTTCCCCCATGTGCACTCTTTTATCTCAAGCAAAGCTACGTTTAAGATGTCGATTTCCTTTGTCTGGCGAGTTTCGGTCTTGCTCTGCACGCCGCTCTGTGTCTGCTGCTTCCGTTCAGGTTGGTTAGCTCCAACAAGGATATCTGCTATCTCTACGCTATCTTACATGTGGACCAGACAAAGATTGCTCAGATCGACAAAGAGCGCCCCTATACGCCCTTGCATGTAGCTCCTCACCTGATTGACACCTTCAATCGGCATCACGACTACCTTCGAATATCACTTACAGAGAAATGTAATCTAAGATGTTAGTGAACTGTTACGCAGACTACATGCAGCAACAATTCTGAATTTGGAAAGGCTTCTACTGTATGCCAGAGGAAGGTGTAGAGCTCTCGCCTAAGGAGCACATCCTTACCGATCAAGAAGTATTCCGTCTTGCAACACTTTTCGTCAAGAGTGGAGTGACCAAGATCCGCTTGACAGGCGGAGAGCCTACAATACGAAAGGGAATTCTTGATATCATAGGTATCCTTGTCTTCATCACTGTAACAAGTCTTCTGGATTTGATACATTTATCCCAGCGAGTCTGAACGACCTGCGTCAATACGGATTACGGTCCTTGGCAATGACCACCAATGGTATTGCTCTCCATCGTAAACTACCAGATATGATTAAGAACGGGCTTACACATATCAATATCAGGTTTGCAAAACTAATCCAGGCTTACATCGATTCATCCCTCTGTTTAGTTTAGATACCATGGATCCATTCAAGTTCGAACTTATGGCCCGGAGACCGGGGCATGAATCCGTGCTGAAAACGATAGATGCTGCATTAGCATCTCCAGACATAAAATCTGTCAAACTCAACATGGTTGTCGTCAATGGCTTGAATGATGCAGAGGTCCCCCATTTTGTTGAGTGGACTAAGGACAAAGACATCTCTGTTCGCTTCATTGAATTTATGCCATTTACTGGTGCGCGTCGTGCTTGTGGACGTTAAACCTCCTCATATCCCAGCAGGTAACAAGTGGAACAAAAGTAAGATGGTTCCATCCCATGAGTTATTGGAGCGTGTCAGGGCACGGTATCCCAATCTCAAGAGAGCTCCTGACGAACTAAACGACACCGCCCGTTCATGGCAAATTCCAGGGTACAAGGTTAAATCGTAATGGCTTGACCACTAATTTGGGTTTCTGATTCAAATGACAGGGTAGCCTTGGCTTCATTAGTAGTATGTCTGACCATTTCTGCGCGACCTGCAATCGCTTGCGTCTTACTGCAGATGGCCAGATCAAGGTAAGTCTGCACAGACTCTGCACTGCACTTCTCTCACGGTTCTTGCATCAGGTTTGCTTATTCGATGCAAAAGAGGTCTCGCTGCGCGATATCATGCGAAGTGGTGGTACGGACGATGACCTCATGAAAGTTATCGGACTTGCAGTAAAGGGCAAACACGCAAGGCATGCTGGAATGGAGAACATCGATGTCATCACTAATCGACCTATGATTCTTATTGGCGGTTGAGTCCAATCTCTGTTTCTCAATCTACTACAGTTATACCTGTATTATCTACTCACATACAATGTATCTATTGCTCTAAATGCAGGCAAACGTACCCCAAAGTCTATATCTTCCAACCTACTTTTGTCATCCACCAGAGAATCACCTAAGGCGCTACCAATATTTCTCCGGCATAAGTCTACTGTCGCAAAAAAGCATGAGCCTCAATTGACTCATCTTGATCACACTGGCCGTGCTTCTATGGTTGACATCAGTGAGAAATCACCTACAGTAAGGACGGCGACAGCTATCGGCCGAATCTATATTCCCGCACGAGCATACCAGTTGGTCACAGCTACATACCCCAATGGGGCCACCGACACAGAAACCCAAGATCCCACACCTGGACTTGCCAAAGCTAGGCGGAAAGGAGACGCCCTCACCGTTGCGCAGCTTGCAGCCATCATGGGAAGTAAAAGAACATCCGATCTCATCCCCCTTTGCCACCCCCTCGCGCTGAACAAAGTTTCTGTCACGCTCACACCAGAAGCGCCCGCGTGCTCTATATCATCTCACGGTGAAGGTGGACGCCATTCAGTTCTGTGTAGAGCAACCGTCAAAACTGAGGGCAAGACGGGGGTCGAGATGGAGGCTTTGACAGCGGTTTCTGTAGGGCTGTTGACAGTCTGGGATATGTTGAAGGCGGTTGCTGGTAAAGAGATGGAGATAAGTGAGATCAAGGTTGTACAAAAATCTGGTGGGCAAAGTGGGGACTTTGTGAGAGAGATGTAATCTATCACGATTCGGTTCGGCAGCAGATAGAAAACTTGGAATATCTGGTGTTTATCTGTGTGCCAAACTGCGGTCTCGTGTTGTGTAGGGTCCCTTCGGCCAGACAAGCAGTCTTTATGTATTGAACAGTAATAGATACCAGTGATGTAGGCTGTGGAGGACCATGCGGATCAGGTACAGTTTGTACTCAATGGTGGCGTCTAACCTCCTCCACTCAAGTGTTTTCCAATCTCCAAGGGCCTACACTGCAGGTTGGAACGATGTGTACACAGCGCTTCGAATGCAGCGGTCAATCTCCTTCTGCTGGAAACCGTCTCACGCGTAAAAATAATCTAGGGCTCTTTCAATTCCAGCATGCAAGGGTGCCCTACACGTTGTACCTAGAATTATCAAACACAGAAAACGCCCGGTGTAACCTACCATAAATTAGAAGGGGAGAAAGAATGCTATAAACATGAACTCGAGTTAATCGCGCCAACTGATAATAAATCACGAGGTATAGATTGTCCGTGGATGCAGGTAAACATGTTAGTCCAAGAGAATACCCGAGAATTAGCGCCAATGCCCACAGCGTGGTATCTAACTTAGGTTCAACTCTACGAATGCGAGAAAACGTGACAGCCATCATAAACGATCTGAACGCATAGCCCTTGGGAGTTTTGATAGATGCCTAGCAGGAGCCGTATTGGCAATCAGCTGAACCTGTACTTTGGGACTGGTACGCGGAGGATGAGGTATAAGGGGGCGGCGTCGCGTAGGTGTTCATAGAGTTGTGGTTGCCGTAGTTCAGGCCATACTGGGACTTGCACTACAAGCATGGTGTGAACTGGGGAACAAGATACAGTGGGAGGTACTCACGTCCATCAGACAGTTAGAGAGACCGGTTTCTTGCACCACTTGAGTCTCAGTGGTGGTGGCAGAGACAGTAGCGGTAGAGAAGAACTGCAGGAAAAACAGAGTTCAGTATTTTTCACACAACTTTGAGATTTTACGAACAGTCATATCCTGAGTAACAGTTGAAGTGACTGAGTGGACAACAGTCTGGGTGTTATCTATAGTCTCTGTACTCTTCCAGATGCTCACTAAGGTATAATGAGCGATAGAAAAAAATGCGCAATTTCGACGTCCATACCGTAGGTTGTAGGGACAACTAGCGTGGAGACTTCAGTCCTAGTCATGGTATCAGTCACCGTTTCAGTCGAGGTTTGAACCATCTCAGTGGTAATGGTGTCGGTCATTGTCTTCTCAAGAGTCTTAGTCTAAGGGCAAAGCAAAATGAGCACCAAGGGAAGTAAAGGCAGGTCTATTCCATACCTTGTCAATGACCTCAGTGGTTACCCAAACCTTGGTGGAGGTTGTGGGAACGGTGATGGTATGTTCCTTAGTCTTGGTGACAAACTACAAATGTACGTGAGCAATGCGATGTTAGAAAGAGCCTATAGAGCATATACCTCGGTCATCGAGACAGTGTCAGTTTCAGTCTCCTTCACTGTTGCCGTTTGAGTGTGGACGTTGACTTGAGTCTGTGCAAAGGATTGTGAGTTAAGCAGAAGGCGGCGGGTAAACAAGGTTGATATACCGAAGTCTAAAGGTAAAAGTCAGTCTTAGCCATCATCGAACAGAAGAAAAACAAATAACCTCAGTAGCAGTGCGGGTATGGACGATTGTCTTGGTGTTGTCTTTGACCTCAGTGGTAACCCAGACCCTTGTAGTTGGGATGAGAAGTGTCGATGTATGCAACTCGGTCTTGACCTCAGTGTGAGTGGCAGTCTTGAAATCTGTCATCGTGTGGGTGACTGTTTCTGTCATCGTCTGAACATGCAAATAAGTGGTTAGGTTATTTGAGCGTGCAGGAAGAAAACGGACCTTGGTCATCGTATCTGTCATCGTAACAGTGACGGGGTAGGCCGAGACGGTGTGCGTCATAATCTAGAGATCTAATCAGGAAGACGGGGCAGGAAGGATAAAAAATCACCTCACCTCTGTCATTGTGACAGTTTGATGACCACAGTAACTATTGCTGTAGAATCCATTAATTCACCTGTAACATCCGTAGGTAGATTGGGTATATACCATTCGATGGGAACGCAGTAGCCATCAGGAGATTTTTGATAACCATAACCACAATCCGAACTCTCATGTCCACCGCTCGTGTACGAGGAATATGTCGGTGCATCATAGACGTTTGTATATGAAGGTGGTTCAGTGACTTGGGAAGAAGGAGCGTGCACCGTGGTATAGGGCGCCGGGGTCTGGACTGTGGCAAAACCGATGGCTTCTTGGGCCAAAGCGGTGGCAACCAAGGATAATAAAAAAGCGATTGACCTCATGATCAGGGATTGTGGATTGGGTGAGTAACGAGTGAGTGATCGAGAAGGAAATTCAAGATTGTGAATGCGATAAGCGGTCTACGCTCTAAAGGCCTTGGACTGACTTGCAGTGAAGTAAATGTAGGGCGTGCAAAAAGCAAGAACGAAGGCTGATTGAGAGATGGGAGGGATGAGGAAGGGGGTATGAGAAAGAAAGAAAGAAAGAGAACAGCACCTTGCAAGTTAAAAACGAAAAATAAAAAGGGAGGTTAAAAGAAAACGAAGGGAGAGGGAAAGAGGAGGAACGGAAAAGAAAGGGCTGGGTATTTGAAGCCGTTTAGCGATTGGCTGGTTTACCATCATCAGTCAGAGAACTTAGTTACCTATCTAGTATCCACCTGCGTCCATCACCACCTCTGTGATGCATCCACACCCTTGGGTGATCGTTGCCCTCACCAATCCATTTTTAGACACGTTGCGCATTCAATTCCACTCTTGCTTTCTTTCTTATGTACTTATCTCGATAACAACACCGCGACCACCGACAACAACTCGCGCTCTGCAGAAACACTCACTGCCCACTCTGGATCGACTTTCCTCTACCTCATTATCACATCTATCTACTTCCACCCGAGCCCATCAAGGATGGTGGAATTTGTGCTGCCTTTCTTCCAAAGTCACCGTGCACATCCAGCAAAATTTTCAAGGCATTACGGGCGCGTATCTTGGACATGTCGTCAGGACGAGACGTCAGCGCTGTCTCGACATGACCAGGCGTCCCTTGGGAAGGATACTGGACAATGAAAGCAATGTCTATGATCACAGCCATCATCACACGAAGCTGTGTGGAACTCACCGGGAAGAACTAGATAAGTGATAAGAGGCAGTTCGTCAGATCTGATCATCAGTTTGATGGCGAAAATAACTTTACCTTGTGCAGATATTCATATGCTAACAGAGTGAAGCCAAATTGAGGGCTGCTTCGGAGGACTCTCGCTGCGCCACCCTTGAACAACGCTTTGAAACCCTCCTCCCTGTCTAAACACATAGATTGAGCGATAAAGCTAATCCAAATGTGAAAATCTTGACTCACAGATTTTGACAAAGGCATCTTGCAATCCTTTGTAATGGGTCTGACCTTTCCGCGCCTCAACTTGCAGCCTTGTCTTAACCACATCTACCGTATGGCACAGTAACCATCAAATACGGCTTCAAGTCAGTTCAAGTTGATGATCATTCTTACCTGCAGGAGTAGTCAGATACGCTGCAGGCATACCTCTACGTTGACAAAAGGTCAATTATTGACTCGTCGGTGCTTAGTAGTGTCCACTTACGCTATCGCGGCTGCACCCAGTGTCTCTAAAAATGAAAGTTGTTTGCCATTATATCCCTCTTGGAAAATATCCTTCTTTAGGTGCCAGTACGCCGGAAAGTAAATTGCAGAGAAGGGTATATCTCGAAGAAGACAGGCAGAGGCCCCTTTGTACAAACCAACGATACCCAGTTGACGAATGATATGGACCGCGCCTTTTGGAACTGCACCCTCCGCTTTTGCAGCTTCGCCCTGCACTTGAAGACGGATTTTGCTTTCAAGATGATGAGATTGACTGATACTATTGCATGCAGCAGCAGGACTTACACAATTTCCAGTGGGTTGGTAAATATCTACCATCAGATATGCCACAATTAGCCGATCCGAATTAAGGCGGGGAACTACGTCCACTCACAACTTGACATCCTCCTGCAGTGCCTCCGGCGATGAACTCCCAGAGCAGTTTGATTCTGCCCGTGTCTGGGTCCGTGGCTCTTGACCGCACAAGATCATTGACAGTGAGCTTGATCGCTTTCTCCGGCGCAACACCCTGCGTATCACAGTCAACTAGAATGAAAACAGATCATCTGTCCTGAAACACATACAATAAGCTGTGGCACAAGGCCCCGGTAGAAGCCTCGGATACCCTCATTTCGGAGGATTTTCTTTGCACAATCAAGACTGTTCGTATACAATAACTGTCCAACAACCGTAGACCGCTGATTCTGCATTCTAAGCAATGAATTGAGTTTAACATAGATGACGACTAACGCTGGTGCTGCGTACCGCGTCTGAAGTAGATATCGCGCCCGTGAGGCTACCTAGTCTAGACGGAAGTGAGATGATAGCGCACCTTAACTGAATCAATGTGAGGAGGGAATATGTCTAAGGTAGAACAAAGCTAACTTACCCATGTCTATTGGGTATACTATGGTCGCTCCGAGTCCTCCAGCGATCCCTTGGCAGAAAGTGTTAAGCCCTGGTCCCGTAGCTAAACGAGAATCACTCACCTCCTTGCACAAAGTTATAAGCCGAATGCAAGATCTCGCCAAAAACGGTGGCAGTCGTTGAGGTGGGTGTCAGCGCAGTTTCTGTATCGTGTGGAGCTTTCCAACGAGGATCCAGGAGCTGAGCAAAGTCAACCAATGCCAGACGTTGAGCGCTATTTCCTCTGCCAGCAAAGTGGAAGATGATCGAGGCTTCCATTGGTGTAAAGAGCGAGTATCGTGAACTAGAAGAAGCATGATTCAAGAAGTCCGACTGGTCTATACGACCATCCTTAGATTTTGCTGTAGATTCTCGGATGATCCTGAGTCAAAATCAGCAGTGTCTCAAAGTTAGTGTCAAAGACCATCCACCTCTCGACCATGTCCATTTCTATTTAATTATCAGTCAACGCATACTAAGCAAGCAATCGCACGTACGTCGGATAACATTATGGAAAGCAATTACTTCAGAATAAGATATGCGACCACCCGCTGTTATGGTACACAATGTGGGCAGTCTCTCTATCACAGCATCAGATAGCTTGTGTCCAGCAATTTCCTAGCCACCAATACTCCTCAGAAACAGTTCTTGTGTAAGTTATAGTGACGAACTCACTAGAATGATCCTTTTAAACTGGTCCGGTAAAATAAATCCATCCTCATCCTTGTCGAAATGTTTGAACGCTTGTCTAAGGCGTTCTCCCTGCAGCCCCTTCATTAATTGGGTAAATTCATTATCTACGTGTATTGATATCAGTGATCAGGTGGTTGAGAGTTGATGTCCGAAATGAATGGCTATGACGTACAGCCTAATACGTGAGCCCCATTCTTTTTTCCAAGGTATAATTTGACCCAGTCCCTGAAGCAGTGTTTGAGACTGTAATCAAAATAAGAAGTAAGGGTGACTGAACGCACGAGTTGAAGTTGAAAGGAATGGCATCTGGCCCTATGTTGGCCTGAAAAACGTTTTTGAACTCATCAAAGTCGATACTGCCCGAACGGTCACTGTTATCATCCATCAGCTACAGCAATGCGGAGCAGTCTGAGAGCAACGCACACGTCAAAATACCGAAACGCAATAAGGTAATCAGCATCGGGGCGCTTCAACAACGTTTGAAAGACGGTAAAATCTTCCCAAGAGACTAAACCTCTCCGTGAGGTATCCGCAACCCGGAAAAGAATGGCAAATTGGTTTCTTGTGAATTTGGACAAGTCACCTGTGGTCGCGATAGCGTTGACAAAATTATCGGGGTCTAGGTATCTGTGAAGAATCAAATACACGTTAGCAAAGTTGCACAAAGTTGCATGCGGGGTTTTGCTACACACTTTTCGCCGTCTACGATTTTAGCATTCGAATCGAATGTCCGTCTCCATCGTTTGAGTTCGCTTTCAGGGACGCCGACGACAGATCGAACAGCTTGAAAAGCAGTAGGAGAAAGCCGTGAAGCAGAATCATTGTGTATGGTTCGTGGACTTGAACTGGAACCAGAGGGTGAAACGGAAGTAGCCATAAAAGAAACTAGCAGCGAGGTCTAATAATTAGAAGATAGATAATAAGCGAAAGGGAGATAGTCTAAACAAAACAAGGGTTGCGAGGTAGGGGTCGCAGGGTAAAGTGCAATGGAGCACGGGGGAAGAATTGGGTGGAGTGAAGTGGGAGCTCTGCAAGGTATGTAGTGTCGAGGACATTCAAGCGCCTGCAAAAAATTGACCGGACCAATTCCCTTTCCGGACATCTCTAATTCTGCCAAGTCTTGTATACAGTACTCACATTCAGCGCTTCGGCTCCCACTCCGATTCGTTCTTCCGCTGGCGCCATCAATGGCGTTTGTAATTCAAGTTGAGTTGTTTAAGGTATACTCTATCATCAATTACAGTATCATAAGCCTCGGATACAGAATATATAAAGAACCATCCAGGTATTCTTATCGTGTAGAAGCGTATGCCACCTCCCGAGGTAGTCTAAAACTGATGCAGTACATCTCTTTGTTTGGAGCAACAGATCGGACATGGAAGAACGACACATCATCTTCTAACGAATCGCCGAGTACTTCTTCGACCCTCTGCACCGGACAGATAGTATAGATTAGGTGCGGGACATGATAACTTATGGATTTGATCAACTTACCCGTCGGATATCTACCTCGGCAGCAGAGCGGTCGAGTTCTCGAGTAAAGCAATAACAATGCACCATGGGGAGTTGATTATTATATATCTCACGAATCTCATCGTTCAGGTTAAGAATCCCTCTGAAGGCATCCAAAAAACTGATTGCACTGTCGGGTAAGTTCATCAAAAAATGCGAAATGCGTCTCCTAGGAATAGCGTCAAGAAGATCAAATGTGTCAATATTCTTCCCCTGGTGTCTCAGTCGCCTTTGCTGGGATCTGCTGGGAGGTGGACCAGTGTACG
>CEMT01388853.1:0-13475 GCA_900068985.1 Pterula multifida | reverse complement strand
GAAGGACTTCGCTTTCTCCTTCTATGATTCGGAGGGGAACCGCTACGTCTCCGCGGAGGTGAAGAAGACGATCGTCTGCGCCTGCCATAGCTGGCGCTTGAAGCTACAGAGGGAGGATTAGGAGAAGGTAGACGGTCGCCACGATGAGATACAGGGCTTCTGCTATACCGTCGAAGTGAAGAAGGAGAGTGGTAAACTCGACGTGGCAGTGAGCCTGGGGATGGGGAACGGTGGCGAGGTGGAGGAGATCGTGGGCTTCGAGGAGTGCGGGACCTCGAACGCGAAGAGTTTAGTTCCCTAGACGAAAACCTGCGGCGTGGTGGTGAGCAGTAACGACGCTTGGGAGAGCGCGAACGAGGAGGAGAACGGGAAGATCGACGACCCTAGATAGTGTCAATCAAATTTTAAGCCTACGATTCGAGAGAAAGGATCAAACAAACCGTATATCCACCTCTGCCTCCCCATCCACTATCTCCTCTCCTCCCACCGTCATCAAATCCACCACGTCCACGTCCACGTCTCCCTCGACCACGTCCGCCACGTCCTCCGCCACGTCCTCCGTCTCTGATTTCATCAAGTCGTGCTCGTCGGTCGTGTTCTTCGAAGACTCGAGAGTCACCTTCCTTAGCCTTCTTCATCTCTGCCTTTTTTTGGTCAACAAATGTCTGAGGTACGCCAGAAATTGATTCTTGAGCCTCCAGAAGTAGCTTCCAGAGCGCAGTCATGAACACTGGTGTGTCTTTAGTAAGAAAACCTGTGAGGTTGATCTGCATTTTCTTCGGATCTGGCCACTAAACGAAACACGGCGATTAGTTGAGAAAGGGAAAGAAGGAGCAGCGTACAGGCTGGGACTCATTCTCTAAAAGGCCCATGGCGTATTCTATGACGACTTCGTCTTCAAAACCAATAAGTTCTACAACCTTTTTAGCAACCCATGGTCGAATAACAGAGATATTGACTTTGCGCATGTCAACCTATGTAGAAGTACAAAGTAAATACGGGTTAGCTGGGATTCAGATCTACTGAGAAACCTTCTTGTCAAACTCTGGGGGAAACTTGGTGGCTTTAAGCAATTTGATCTCTTTATCAGAGAAACGGCGGTCTTGGTCAGCAGAAGTGCCTTTGAAGAAGCCTATGAGAGTAGACCTGTTAAGTAAATGAGCAAACAGTAACTGACATTCTGACCTGCATCTGCCATGATAAGGAACGTGAAGAAAGAGGTGGAGTGGCTGTGCTCGGAATTGGTGAGGAAATTTATTATTTATTTACCTTGATTCTTGAGTTTGCAGCTTGAAGTTGAATGTTTGAAAGACCACAAGCAAACCACGCTCTGGATCCAAAAGATTAGACGATTGCGAAGGAAAAGTAAACAAAAAGAAAGGAAACATTCCATTCGAAGAACTTGTTACAGTGAAGGTCATCCATCCAACGTGGGAAAAGCCGGTCTTTTGCTCCTCCTTCCATGTTCTATAACGTTCATGTACGGCCTTCCTTCCTCGCGGCCCTCTTCATCTCATTTCTACTCCAATCCTACCATGTAACGGCTATTAAATTTGCACTTACCGCCTCGAAATACCCCCTGGCTAAATGCATCTGGAATTCGGCTCACGAGAACGAGCTAGTCATCGTCACGGCCAACGTAGGTCCAGGAGCCAAACAACGAGTTGACATCGAGATTGTCGATTCAAGTCCAAATAAAAATGTTTATTTGAGCAAGAAGGATATTAAGCAGGAAACCAGACTGGCTATCACAGCTCATGCTGAAGGTGAAGTCGGCGTGTGTTTCAAAAACCATCTAGACAAGAGTGAGCGTCGTATCTTTTTCTTGGGAGCGAGCATCGCTTATATATTTACTTCACTTGCTCTAAGGTGCTGCTCATGACCAAGAGGGCAAGGCATCACGAATCGTAGATTTGGACGTCGACATAGGTGCAGATGCCGTGGATTACAAGTATGCTTAACCCACTATTATGCCCTAAGTCCTGTCTATTGACCCATTGCAACTCCAGTGCCATTGCTAATCAAGAATCTCTTTCTGGTCTCGAAACTGAAATGAGGAAACTGGAGGGTGTTGTTCAGTCAATTGTTGATGAGATGAACTACCTTAAATCACGCGAGGAGCGTTTCACCAACACAAACAGTCAGTATATTTTTTGTGTGGGATCTCTGATTATGACTGCTTACGTTCTTTCAAATCTATTTTGACTAGTGTCCACGAACGAGCGTGTCCAGAACTTTGCTTGGTTCACAATCATTTCATTAGCTGCGTTGGGTGCATGGCAGATATTACACTTACGGGCCTTCTTCAAGAGAAAGTATCTTATTGATTAGGCTTGATGATAATATATTACTTAGGATATGGATGCTATATATATTGTAGTTCTGGACATTTCTGTTATTATTGTCTGACTAGAACTAGATGGTAGCGAGTCTACTACGTGTGGCACTTGAGATCCACGTGCCAGCCCTTTTATCTTTTCGACTCTCCGATGTGGTCCACGGCGAAAGAAATCGCAACTGGCGATGTCGTGATTATCTGGCAAGTACGTATAGCTAGAACACTGTCTTCTTGAATGACCCCAGTTCAAGTTGTTCTAGACCAGAGACGCCATCATCCCTCTCACAGTAACACCTGGCCAAACTTATAACTCCAAATTCGGCACCTACCCACACGACACTCTCATCGGCCTGTCTTATGGCACCAAAGTCTCTTCAAAAACAGGCAGAGGTTTTGTTCACGTACTCCGACCTACACCCGAGTTGTGGACGTTGGCTTTACCACATCGGACACAAATCTTGTATGCTTCTGACATAGCTTTCATTGTAGGCTGGTTGGCGATCAGTGTGGGCAGTGTAGTTATTGAGGCTGGTACAGGGAGTGGTAGTTTCTCGCACTCAGTAGCGAGGACGGTGGGGGAACGGGGAAAGCTGTTGTCCTATGAATTTCATGAAGCAAGGGTCGCCAAAGCGAGGTAAGATTCACTCTTGTCCTGGTGCAATTTTTTCTAGTGACAGAAAGGTCTTTTCACTCCCACTTGGGCAGAATAGAGAGGAGTTTTCCCATCATGGCTTAGACGATATTATCACTCTTACCCATCGGAATGTATGCAAAGATGGGTTTACCATCGAGGATGCAGCAGATTCAGGTAGAGTATACCCTTGAGGTTGTTATCATGTCGCCATATCTAATCAATTATGCTGCCCAGTATTTCTCGATCTTCCAGCACCATGGCTAGCCATTGACTACGCAAAGAAAGCACTTAGAGTAAGATTCACTTTCAGCATCACTTGCATCACCAACCCTGATCTCGATTACAGAAAGATCGCATAACTCGGATATGCTGCTTTAGCCCTTGCATAGAGCAAGTCCTTCGAACCGTCACAGCTCTCAACAACGTAGGCTTCACAGAAATTACCATGTTTGAAACTCTGAGTCGTCCACATGATGTCTTTCAACAAGGCGCTTGTTTGTCCCTGCCGACCAAGATAACCGAGGTGGGTGAGAGGCTGAAACAGGCCGAAATCAGGAGGGAGGAGAAGAGGAATAAGCAAGTGGCCGCTTCGAGGGCTTTGTGGCTTCAGAAACAAGGCGGGAATCAGAACCAGGAAGATATGATCGTTGAACCTGATCCTTCTTTTATTGGTGTTCATGTCAAACGGAAGCGAAATGACGAAGGGGATGGGGACGCGATGAACGATGAAGAATTGGCGGTAATTGCTCCTAGTGATGCAAAGCGACCGAAAACAGCAGAAACGCTTATAAAATGCGAAGAGGATACAAGCAAAACTCAATCACCGATGGTACTATCGAGAGTTTTGACAGAGGTTCGAGGGCACACATCTTACTTGACTTTCGCCTGCTTGATTCCTACTCATCCGAATGCTAAAGTGATGGTGCAGCCTGGGAGCATTTCACCCTTGGATCCGGATGTCGCAGGGACTAACGATGGAGAGTAATTGGGGGTTTTGTAGTCCAGAAATATTAGGAAGTAACCTGTGTACAATGATTGTGAAAATACTCGAGTATCACATTCTCAGCCAGCGAATTGACAAGACTGTTTACTGCTCTGCAACTTCTAGCTTTGGCAATTGAGGCGCTGAAAAGATTTGCTTTTTTTAAGGCCATCGATCACAAATCTGATTATGTCAGCATCAACCTTGACCGACATGCTCCCAGTTCGCTCATAGCTTAGCTGATCAAACCTTTCTAAGTTTATACCTGGCCCTCCTGACTGGTTCGATTATCATGTAGATCCTCCCATCCATCCTCCCACCACCGTTACTAACTATTACTACATCTTTACTATGTCTCTTTTCAATACAACAGTTCATATTCTCGTGCGGGACATGGCTCAAAACTCAAACTCGGGTGGAACAGGCTATTTCTTCCCATTTATAATCACTTTCTCTTCCCTGTTTATCATGCTCGGCACATTTGGATGTCGCGCTAGATTGAGGTTTCTCCAGAGGCAAAGGATACGTCGTGGTAATGATCCTGGCAGGGACGTGGTTGGTGTTGATCGTTATGGGTTTCCTATCTGGGGAACCGGTGGTCTGGCAGAAGTTACGATGGAGCGACCTGTGTTCTGGGAGGTCGCTGTGGGGAAAATGGGAAACGGCCACGAGAGATGGACAAATGTCTTGGTTTGTCTTTTCGCTCGGTAGCGGTGGACATGGTCTGTCCAATTGATCTTGTTCTCTATAGCCACTCTCTGTTATCCACCGACGTGCCTCCTGGGAGTCCTCCACTGAGGACAACATGCCAGCCTTAGAGCCCACCAATCCAACTACGATACATGGACGACACCGATGGCTCAGACGGCTCATGAGATCGAGAACTCGTTCAACAAGCCCTCGGCCCCAACCATCAGCATCACAACAACAATCGGATCCAGAACCAAACGACTCTTCACCTGTTGGCAGTGACAAACATATCCATCTATCATCGCCTTCACACCCACAATCAACGACTGAGTGCTTACAGGTCACTATTCTTATATCCATGCCGACCCAATACAATGTCGGCTCAGAATCCACGGTTTTGGTCGCAAACGAATTCCAACTAGGCGTCACGAATCTATGTACGCAACAGGACTCTCACGAGAAATCTGCTTCCCACAACACAGAGCAGCGAGTTTCATTGGACTCATAATCATCTTTCCACATCCGTACCATGCCTCGAAGACTTGTATGAGGCCACTCGATATGACACCCTTCTAATTCCTTCAGCTCTTCCAATGCGTTCCAGCCCTCTTCCCGCCCTCTGCACAATCACCAAGACTAACACCCCCAACGCCGGCTCCTATCACTTCCAACCGACCTTCCCACGGTTGTCCGCTAAGAATAACCTTGAGCTGTTCCATCCTGCTTAGGTGTCCAGGGGTGTATAGAGGGATGCAGTGTTTGTTCTCATGTACTTCGTATGCGATTGGCTCAGGGAGATGAACTAAAGAATTGCTCCTGTGTGGCGCAAGGTGTGAGGATAAGGAAGACAAGATTGTGGGCAGAGAGATAGGGGAAGAGACTGTCCGGTTGTTGTAAGGTCCACCCAACATCACAGTTAACTTAGTGAATTGGGATGAGCGTGGTGTATCGTCTTGCGCAGATACGGCACAAGAATCGAATACAGTACCCAGAATACCCGCGGGATTAATAGAGATATCATCGTAGCCTGTGGCTGGACGAGGGACGAGATATCCAAACCCTGGAGGATGAATGGGATTGGAAGGCGTCGTAGGGAGAACTAAATTGATGACCGTGACAGTAGAGTATGGATTTGCAGTCAGATGGGGGAGGTCCGGTCGTTCGCCGCTACCACCTTTGAGAATACGATGTAATTCTGCGAGAGGTAAAGCGGATATAGTATGCGATGTTGTAATGATTTCTCCTGACGTCAAGCGAACCTAAGATATTGTCTGAATGAGTGCAAGGATCACAGGTCCTGGTCACGCCGCAAAGATCACCTTGAAGTTCTTCTCAGAGTCCAATTCTAGAGTCTCCACGGATGTACCTTGGAGGAGCCGAATATTGGGATTAGATTGTAGAGATTGTTCCAGGGCACAGGTGAGAGTGGAGAGACCATCTCGGAAGGAATAAACGGATACACCCTTCATTAATTCCGGGATGGACCCTAGATCATATTGCCCCGCATCTTGTGACGTTGTGCCTTTGTTGAAAAGGGTGGATAAGATGACGCCTCTTCCGATGCTGCCCCTGCCAACTTCTGCTAATTCCCATAACGAGGGAAAGGCAGCCCTTACACTCAGTTCTCTTGAGTCAGCAGCGTAAACTCCATGAACGAGCGCACTTCCGAATATCCGAGCAAAACTCTCGCCGAATCTCCTGGTAAAGAAAGAGTGGAACGATTCGTCAGTGACGCTACCATTGCCATCATCACTCGGTTTGTTCCTGGCTAAAAATGGTTCTCGTAATACTGCGGAAAGTATAACACTAAACAGAGGTGATGTAAAGAGTGAGGAAATTGACGAAGGAATCCGAATGAGGCCTGGTGTTCCTGGGCTGTGAATGAATCTGGATTTAGCAGCGGCCGATGACTTGGGAGTGATGATAAGAGCGTTCTCAAGATGGAGTAAATTTATCTAGTGCTTGCAGAATGTGTTGCTTGGGTGAGATGATGGAACGGAAAAGTAGATTTGTTGACGCACGAGTTCTAGTAAAGATAGAGCGTTCGGACGAAGAGAGCGAGGCCCAGCCTCGAGAAGTACGGAAGCACCATTTGGTAGTTGCAAACGTTTGGAGCGTACCCAACCTCCGAGACGAGAGTTCTTATCAATAACAGTTATTGCAATGTTTGGGAACCGCCTAGAGAGATGGAACGCCGCAGAGAGCCCTGTCAAGCCGGCACCGAGGATGGCAATGCTAGTGGGGGGAGGAGGCATTTGTACCCTAGTTCAAGGATTCCCACGGTCACACTTCCTCTTTACACGTCCATTGTGTGCAGGAGCTAACTGCGCCCTCCCTCCCTTCTCCACATCATGCCCCGTAACGCAGCCAGAGTTACGACTTCAGAGTCCATACCTCCAAGGACTTCAGTTTCTCCTTCATCTACTGATAAGCCAAAATCTCCACTGCAAATCACGATAGCACGAGAAGATAGAGATACTGTCAAGGTTAACAATGCAAGCCTTACTGAGCTCAAAAATGCCTGTGACGATGCACTCAAACGCGTATGTCTCTGCGTGTCATCTAATCCATTGATTACTATTTTTTTAACTTGTGAATTCTAGTATCTATCGCGACCAGAATTATTTAACCAAATATACCTGCATCCAGATGTAAGAATGGCATTAGGCTGGGCCAGTGTGTTTGTCGCGCTCGGTACTGCGCTGTACGGGTATAAAGTCGAGTTTGAAGCTTCCAAGCCCGTTGTGTGGACAGGACTGATTGCGTACGTTTATACTTTGTACCCCGGACCCTCCTCTTTTCTGTCCCTGTGACTATCACTCAGGAGTCTCATACATTTCTTGCTGTGCCCCTGACTATAGATATATCGTATTGAGCACACTACAAACACTGTATGCCTATTTTGTTGAAGGGGACATAGTATTCGTCGGCAAAAGAAAGACTTTCTCCAAAAGGGTACGTTTATCTAAGATAGCCCCTATCTCCCCCCGCTTGCCCAACTGGTTTTTCTAATATTTTACTGGCTATCAGATTGTCTCCGAGAGAATAACACTTTCCTCTAAAGTCAAGCCCATACAAGGCACTAGACAACCTTCCTACGAAATCTCCATTGCATATGTTCGCTCAACGAACGGCGGCAAATCGTTACTCGCCAAGGGAAAAACAACATCATCTTCCGAGTTCACCGCGTTCTTTGATGCGTCGGGTACGATGGACCAGGAGCGGTTTGAAGCTTGGGTGGGGGCATTGGTGGAGCAAGCGATGGAAGGCAAGACATCTTAATGATGTACTCGGCAAGGCTTTATCCTCTTTCTCTCAGTCGTCTCTATCCTTCTCCGCTCATTTCCTTGTCCTGGTCTTTTTCTCTCTCTCCTCGCCCCTGTTTGTGTCGATTAGCGTACCTGCGTTCATTTTCTTATCTGCGTTGTTTTGCGTTGTTTCCTATCTTGATTGCAGAGTCATTCATTCAGTTGTGGAGTGTATACCTCAAGGTTTTTGTCATGCGGAAATTTGTGCAATAAAATACTTCCTCACGGCAATCACCCAGTACTCTCAATCTACTTATTTAAGAGGGATAGCAGCTCTGTTCTGAGACGAAAGTGGTGTCCAGATTTGGCAATGAGCGTGATGAAATTCAAATCCACGTGCACGTCACCATGTCGCGTCCATGTGACCAATCTAATCGCCAACTTGTCTGTTGTCAACTTGTCACCTACACTCATACCATAGATCTACTCCACAATGAAGAACGATGGTGTACGAACACACGTTTATCCTTTCATGTCTTACGAAGAGATTACAGAATCTCTCCACAACTGGAACATATGGGTCTCACAAGAACAGCTCGCGTCGCCTACTCCCGAGCTTGTTGACAGTCTCTACTACGCGTGTTTGATGAAGGCTTTGGACGTTACGGAGGATGCACTGACGGAACCGCTTTCTGCGATGTTGGCTACCGTGGACTACCCTGTTCGTGGCTGTTCTTCTCTTGTTTCGCTCTCCCCAGGGTTTTCTTAATCATGACAGGACTGAATCGAGTTTGAGCAGGAAACACTCACGACGGCAGCCAGCCACAATATATTGATGTATCACCTGTATGCAGCTACTAGGACTCAACACCGTTCGTGCACTCAACATCATTCCTTAGCAAAAAATTAGCAGCAGCAGCTAAAGTAGAAGATTTCAGTACCGCTGATCTCGCTCGTCCTCACCCAGGCAGGAATCTTGAGATACTAGCTGCATTCATTAATTACATCAAATTCATTGAACATAAAACTGATAATGCGCTCGTGGAACTACGTGATAGGTCTGAATCCTATATTACGGAGAAAAAGCAGATGTTGGACAGAATTCAACAGGTTGATGCGGAGATAGATGCGATACGGTATGCTCAAGCTGGAATGTCTTGCAGGTTGTTTCTGATGAGATCGATTTTTAATTGGTTGAATCAGGAAGAATATTGAACTCACTCAGCCCCAATGCCAGAAACTCGAGGAAGATAATACACGGCTGAAGGGATCATTGATGTCCAAGAAGGAGAAGCAGGCACAAGCACTGCAAACTCTGGAAGAAATCAAGACAGAAAGGCACGAAAATCAGCAACGAAAAGTTAGTCATTTATCCTGCACTGTGTGATGTACGCACGCTTGCGCCATCTGAACGCTGTATATCTCAAATTCTAGGAAACAACACATGCAATGCTCGCAGCCAGCAACGAAGATGTAGCACGCTCTAAATCCCGCATTGTTCAATCTCCCGAGCGGATAAAGCGCACAATCTCCACTATGGGTAATACAGCCACGGAGGATAAACAAACTTTGGTCGACATAGAGGCAAAAATTCGTGATCTGCAAGTTAAGAGTGCTGCCTTGCAAACGATAGAAAAGGTGACTAGCTTCTCTTGCTTCTCGGTGCACGTGTCTATATCTTCTCCCTAGGACGTTCGCAGTTGTACAGATCAGCTACAGACTTTGCAGAAAGAAATAGAGTCGCTCGACCTAAGTCTTAAAGAGCTTGCAGAAGTCAAAGATAGCTACGAGTTCAAGAAGATCGAGCGAGGAGAGCTTGAATCAAGGCAAGAGGTCTGTGTTTGATTCGCTTCTCCTTGACTATGTACATTGCCTTTAATCTCTTATCTCATTTCTGTTGAACAGAGAACTCAGAAACAACTGTCCAACGCCCAAGAACGACTCGAACGAGCCCAGCGACACGCCGAAGAGAAGAAAAACGCGGGACAAAAGACCCTAGAGCGTCTTGATGCTGAATACCAGAAGATGGACATTGAGCGAAAGGATAATGACAGAGAGGTCGAGAAACTACGCGAGGAGGCACGAGAAATTGAGGCCAAGGTAAAGCTTATGTCAATTTGTGACTTTGACCCCCAAAATCTATGGCTATTTTATTCATAGATGTCAGAGAACTTAAAGCAAAGTGAAGCAGAACTCAATGACTTGTTGGCCGTGTTCTGGAAACTCCGGCATGAGGCGGGTATGTCTGATCTCCTGTATATGCACATCTGGAGAGATATCTTATACAATCCTGTTCAGATGTATACATGGATCTACTGGCAAATGAACTCGAGCTTAATATACCAATGGAGTAGCCTCATCCTGACCTAGTCATCTGTTTACCTATATCGAGTATATGCCCTTATAATAGTAAGTACTGCAGGAGAAGACAGTTATGAGTAGATGTATATATATATTGATGCACCAAAGATCATATCCCAGTCAACTGTTTGAGCATAGAAAATTCCCTTCCTCCAGTGGCCTTGCACAGACTATAGAAGTGTGAGGATGGATCATTAAGGAGGACAGAGGGTTTGTCGAATTCAATTATCTTGCCCTGGTCAAGGAGCATGACCTATCGACTTGGATTAGCAACTTGAAGGACGCGTGGAAATGCAGATGAGAAATGGCATACTCTGTCGTAATCAATAATTGTACGGAGTCGGTGAGCAATGGTTAGTATGGTACTTGAGGCGAATTCCCTAAACGCAATGAAGTTGTTCATTAGTGCGGATTAATTAATGTACTTCAGAACAGAACTCACTGTCTGATGGTCTTGCTAATGAGTTCATCGGTGAAGTAGTCAACACTATATACTACTTTCAGCTCTATAAGCTCCTCGGATATAAGAGAAAGGACAAACCTCGCAGTAGCCTCATCCATCACGAGCACTTTAGAACGTTTGAGGATGGCTCGAGCCATACACAACAATTGTTTTTCTCTGAGGCCAAGGTATAGAAAATCATACGACAGAGAAAATTGATAAGATTTACCCAGTAGAAAAGTTTTCCCCGCCCTCAGAAACGGGTGATTCTAGATCTCTGAAAATATTTGCGTTGATTGCGTCCTCTGCCGCTTCCACTGGATCACCATCAGGAATAAGATGAACTCGGCGTAATGCCTCATACTGTGGTCAAAGACGTAAGAAAAAAGTATCGTAGAACAGGAAGTAAAGGTCTGCATACGATATCTGCATCTTCGTATTCATCAAAGACGTCGAGAGTTGACCGCAGCGTGCCACTGAGAATAGTCGGGTCCTCTGAAACAGAAGGTAAGGACCTACAGACCCAGATACAAGGAATACGTACGTGGTATAATTGTTAGTCTAGACCGAAGGTCTGACAATCCAATCTTTGGAACAGAATGCTGAGAAAAATGAAAAACAATGGAGAGGATAACTCACTTTGGAGATATCAACATTGTCAATGAGGATGCGACCTTTTGTCGCTTCAACAAAGCGAAAGAATGATAAAGCTAGTACGCTTCGTTAATCTAGTTTCCCGTGAGAATGGATGTATGTACCCAATGTGCTTTTGCCAGACCCTGTTCTACCAAGAACACCTATCTTTTCTCCTGGCTTGATCTCGAAGTTGATGTTGTGTAGAACATCCGGAAGGTCAGGCTAAAAGAATGGTTGGAGTAGATTCTGAATTGATAGATAGAAACATACTGCATAGCGAATAACCAGGCCTTCGCAGACAATCGACCCTTCTACGGGCCATGCCGCTGGTGGCCGGGGTTCAACAAATTCAGGAGCTTCACGGATTAACTCCGTGTATTCTTTGACACGTTCCATAGCAACCTGAAGAACAGCTTCAATGTAAACACATGGATATACGAGGGGAGTACAGAGAGAACATACCATGGATTGTTCCAGGCCGACAAACCTTCTCACCTACAGCATCCATCAGAGAAGTGAAAACAACGCCAAGGTATGTGAACATACGAGGAAAAGTATCTAAAGTGATGGTCAGCAACCGCACATATTGGATTCTAAGAGGCACTTACATCGTTTGTAACGGTTGTTGCGAATGCCAACACAAAGCCAGCAAGCGAAGCATTGATACCAGGCAGCAAGATGCATCCAACTGCGATGGCACCAATCACAAGGTTGGACAGGAGATTGAATCGGATAGACAGCCATCGATTGACTGGAATGACCAGATGGTGAGATCGAACAGAGAAGGAAGGACAGAATGCAAATTACTTACCACCCCACATCCAATAATATGGATTCGAATTCTAGCAACGCAAGGTTTAAAGAGCAAGCATAGATAGGAGAAAACATCTTACTGTATCCACACAACGAAGCATGTCTCGCAAGAACTTGGAAGAAGCACCAAATGCTCGAAGAACGGTAACGCCAGAGATGGTTTCTCCGTAGATGCTATAAAGAGGAGACCTGGTCACAGAGTCTACTGGAATTAGAAGGGCTCCACAGTGGAGGAACCTGTGACTAACCAAGACGACGCATATCGCGTGAAGTTTGACTGTAAACCTGAGACAAACAATCAGCAAGAGCAGAAACCTCAATCCAACTAATCAAGTTACTTTAGCAGCTAAATGAGACATCAGGACGTAATCTTTGAAAGGCAGAAAGGTGCAACTTACTCCTTGAGTAGAGAATTATCAAAACAATGGTAAAGGCGAAGAATGGCCAGCCCCCGACATAAATAATCGTAAGGAATGTCGTGATAGAAGACAATAAGTTTATGAAACTACGCCCAAGGTTGTCCGACAAGCTGCTGTCGATTCCTTCGAAATCCTTCCCAAACCTGTTCAGCAGGCGGCCACGGGATACTGTGTCATGGAAGCGGATGTTGGCAAATAGGACTGTCTCCAGTAGACGCTTGTAGAGTATCGTGGATGCATGAATGGAGCCACGGTCTATTGTCAGTACCAGTTAGAATGAGATGCGACCTCAGCTGCAAAATATCTCACAGAGCGCGAACCAACGAGTCGTTGTGATGATTAAGCCACCAAGTGTAATCTGTTCTTCCGTTAGCTTCACCTCGAATAGGAGAGGCAGTACTTGCCAGAGTATACACGCCGATATAGAACGTGGCATCTTTTGCATCCTCTTCTTCAGAAGCCCCAGACCATATTCTAGAATCATGAAAATCAGAACAAGACATACATCTAAAGTGAACAAAACTTGCTTTAGCCAGCCATTGTCAGTGACGGGAACCAAAGCCGACGCGATCAGACTGATTGCGAAGATGACCCAATAAAAGCGACCTCCACATGCATTGAGATATGTACTCCAAACATCTCTGGAGATACGTCCCACGGCTCGTCTCTCCTCTTCCATGAGTTTGCGCGGCTTCTTCTTCTCCGCAGGAGTGGTAGGAGAAGGTGAGACTGCTGTGCTTGATTCTGAACTGGCCTCATCACTTTCTTTGGATCCTTCTTGTTGGGACTCAACTAACTCTTCGACTACTGCTTCTTGTTTTTCTTCCGTAGCTTTGGTTGCTTGTGATTGGACTAAGCTATTCATGACAGCTGACGACATGAAAGCCTCCGTTCCGCCCTGGTACTGTAGAG
>CEMT01388852.1:0-11141 GCA_900068985.1 Pterula multifida | reverse complement strand
ATCCGGAAATCACCCAAATCCGATTTTTTTGGTCCGGCCCAGATTTTTTATCCGTTTTCGCATACGGCCTAGTAGAAATCGGATTTTTCTTCCCTAGGGTCCTTAAGGTACCGCTGTGGTGGTGCTTGGGTGAGGTGCTTGGGTACCTGGGTGCCAAATCCCGGCAAAYTTTTGTCCGATTTCRCTCCGGCCTCGMCTGCGGCGGGCCATTTTTTGTCCGTCCTGGCGGATGGCCTAAGGGCTAATTCCAGCCAAATTTTTGTCCGTTTGGGATATGACATCTTGGTCTATAAACCGGGGTCCTCCTACCACTGAGTCATCATAGCGTATGCTCCACATCCATCCAATGACGAGCCCCGCTAGTTGCTGAGCCCGGAAGACGCCAAATTCGACCACAGCCACTTCGTGGCTTCCTCCGCCTACTTCATCGTCACCATTCTACACCATCGCATACACCGGAAATCATCCAATATGACTATATCGAGACGACGCAGCAATATCATCACGAAAAACACCGAATACGACACGATGGATTCGTATAGGTCGAGATGCAAGCGCTAACAGCAACCACCTCGCCATCGTTGCATTCCATGAGTATCGGATAGGGTTAGATACATCAGGACCGATGAATGAATCCGAGACGCTACATACACGGATCGATGTTGATCAAATGGGTTTGTGGCCAGGATTTTGTATGTTTCATCTTTTTCTGTACATTCTTATCTTTTTTCCTTCGCAATATCATGCAGAGGTTTGCATCCTCTTTCTTATTCGTTATTTCCCTTCCCTTTCCATTCTAGTAATTGAATTTTACTATAAAAATCCCACGACGCTTGTACTACGAACAAGCATACACCACCTTTACCGCCTAATACCTTTATTTTTCGTGTTCATCTGCCGCAACGGACTACCGCTCTCGCAGAGGATACAAGTGCTTCGACTCGTTCCGCACGTCACCAATCCCATCCGATGCGATAGAATTTAAGTGTGAAAACGGGGAAGGAAACTCGGCATATGCCTTTGGATGGAAGGATGCCTAGTTCTCCTTTCCGTTGGCAGAATCTGATCTAATAACCAAGAGGTCCGACAACTTTGAGGAAATCATAATCAAAAGGCACTATCGATTGCAAAGAAGTTCAAGCAGGAGAGCAGATTTGCTCTGAATTATCTGTCTCGGACAGAATATGAACTTCTGACGGAATCACACGGATATCGATATCGTGCATAAATAATTTCTGATAATCAATTGCAACTACACTTCTTAGGGATGCCATTGTTGGCCAAAGACAAAATCCTGGAGATCTACACCATCTCAGGGACATATAAAGAATCACTATCGTATTCCTTTAGGAAACACACCGCATTATACTACTAGCTCGGACACTTTTCCACAGTTGGCAATCGTCCTCAGTACTGAGATTTTCTTCACAAAATCTACTGAAGCTCGTCTTAGGACCAGGCGGGACAATAGATTCACTGAGTTAATTTATTACAAGCACAAAACGTGCTCAAGTTCTTGCCATCTGAGGGAAATGAACTCTAGTAGCTCAACGCGTTGTGAGGGAAATGTGCCAATTAACTTAACGCTGATCCCCATGGAGTCAAGCTGACCTGGTGCGCACAGGGATCTCAAGCCACAGCAATCATCGAAGAGCCATTAGATCTTATACCAGGTCAAGTTGTATCGAGAAAGTCGTGGATTTAATGATAATTCATTGTTGCAATCATAAGACCCGCTTCTGTAAATTTCACGAGGCAGATATGCGTCAAAGCACAGTTCAAACTACAAAAAATGAGGTGGAATAGAAAAATATACACTGCTAGCAACTGAGTGCATCAAGAACTGCGACAACTATACATTGTGACCCAAGAATTCATGCCATGTAACGTGCAAGTTGTATAGAACCCAAAAAACAGAGAACCTAGCGATAAAAAGGTGGCTGAAGAGAAAAGATGATGGGACTGAAGAGAACCAGACGATGTGTACAGAATGAGTAATACAGTTGGATAAATGAAAGTACCATCTTGACGCTCGAAGGTGTATAAGAGCTAGGGACGCATCATGCAACTACTATTATGTGGAAGGAATTCTCACACTATGGATCTCTATGTGATGGATGTGGGATTGGCTGGAATGGGATAACAGCGCTTGAACTAGCCGACTACGCAGGTCGATTCGGAACGCCAGCTCTAGCACTGGCCCAGCTAGAGTTGGACCGTACTTCAAAGTCGTCCTCACGCGAGTCGTGTGATGAAGTGGAAAATCCATCATCTTCGTGAGTATCAGCGAATGGATTGTGACCCACATCCGAGGAGGACGAGGAAGATAGGAACTCCAATTCCGAGAGAACCTCGGTGTCGTTGCCAGTGGTGGTAGGTCGGACGTAGGATGATGCACTGAGGTTAGGAGACAGTGCCCCTGCTCCTGGGTGCTGCTCGGAGAGTAAAGGAGGATGGTCGTGTGAAGGTGTTGATGCAGATGAAGAGGCATACACCACTGAAAAGGGTGAAGCAGACCTGTTTGATAGCAACTCAAGGTGTACAGGATCTTCCAGATTAGGCGATCGTATACTATTAACGGTCTTGTGGCTTGTATGGTTTGACCTAGGAGATCCAGGAGCAACGGATGACTCTGGTGTAGGCAATTTGCCAACTTGCTGGGGACTAGGACCTTGAAGCGGAACCGATCTCGAAGACGACGGACTCGCAGACCGGCACGAAGCATCAAACAAAACGTGCGTGGGAGACATTGGTCGATGATTCTAAGCGTTCGATGAATTGATAAATTAGTCACAAATTGGGATGTGAGTTGCATCCAGAGTTCACAACGGACCTTCTCGAGCTCAGCATTTGCAGAGTCATGTCCTCGATGCCTGAGACCACTCCCAGAAGCACCCTGACTTCTCTGGACCTCAGTTCGCCATTCGTCGACCTCTTTGGCAATCAGATTCTCAAGTTCATACGTCGACGATCGCCTGTCTTTGGAGTTTGATCTATGGCTTGGTGAATCCCCAGACCTACCGCGACCACTTTGCTCGTGATTATCGGATGTCACAGGGACGCCTATTCTCTGCTGCTGTCTTCGTCTAGCAGCCCTTCTCGCAAGAAAGTTCTCTGCCCAAACCTCAAGCTTAGGCGCTATATGGGGTTCATACACAAACTATGCAATTCCGAAGGCGTGGCGTCAAACAATTATGTCTCATCTCTAGTAATCGAGGATCGCAAACCTGGTGAAAAGCAAAGCCAGCAGCGACGGTAGCAACGACTGCGACGACATAAACTGCGGCAGGGGCTGGCATGGAAGTTGTAGTTAAGATATGGTAAAAGGACACAGGGTACCGGCAAGAGTTTGATGGTGCGATCCGGCAATATAATCCGAGGCTGTGCATCCGTCACTCAGTCGTCAGATCGTCGGCAAATGTCCGAACACGCTGGGATCACAGACAATGTATTATGTAATCATTTGAGCAAGTCGATGCGTATTATGCGCTAATCTAGTCCACGAAAACCATACCTATAGTTGGAAAATAAAGGAAGGAGATAAAGAAGAGGCAAGAAGTAATAAGTCCACTAGTGAAGAAGCTAAGAGAGAGAGAGGAAATGAGTGCGTGCAATATATGGTTATATGATGGTAGTCATAGGGGTCATGGGCAAAGATGGGAAGTGGAAGAGTATGAGCTTGCAAGCAATATTCAAGTGTGAGCGACGCAAGGATGACAGAAAGAGCGAAAGCTTTTGCAATGCAGGATACAATTGAAGAGTTCATTGAAAGCAAAAAGAATGATGTAATATATGTTCATGCGTCTATTGTGAGGAAAGTATTTGATCGATCGACTGGTTGAGATAGTCCTTGCGAGAGGAGAGGTCTGCCTTTGGGAACTTGGCAGCTATTGCTTCTCGTGCAGTCCTAGGATTGAACTCAATTAGCAATAAAGACGCCTGAAGAAAGAAATGAAACAAACTTCTTGGTAACAGTCATCAAATCTTGAGTACTCAAGTAGTTGCGTAGAGCCGTGAAAAGCTCCTCATCCGTAGGATTGGGATTCGTACTGGGTCCACCGAAGTTGACAGTCGTCGCTAACGAGAACGTCGACATCCGACTCTGTTGAGCTCCGGGCATCACTGGGGGCGCAAATCCACCTTGAGAACCAAAGCTTCCTCCCGTCGGCGTGTTGAACATCCCCATAGCCGGCATCACAGGTGGCATCATTCCATACATGCTGCCGGTATTCTGGTAAGGCATCTGTGGCATTTGCATACCTCCGTAATCAGACGCCACGGATCCTGGTCCACCCCCGAATGGCATGAAGGGTAGTTGGTAGGGCATTTGTGGTTGCATTTGAGGCTGCAACATGTCACCGTGATGAGAGAGGTTGCTTTGGCTGCGAAGGTTGGAATTCGAGGCCTTGTGAGACATGGCGTTGGTATCCCTGAAGTAGTCGCCAGATTGCGATGCCTGAGTGTAGCTGCGCGGGGAATCCTTGATAGATGCTGGTCCTCGAGACCGTGGTTGTTGATAACCAGTGTCATCCGAATGTTTAGAGCCCATCTCCCAGGCTTCCGCTTCGTATTCTAGAGAGGAGATTAACTGGCAGTAAAGAGAAGGCACGAATTGGACGTACCGCTGAACTTCTTGAGCGGAATCATCGAGTCATCAAACTTATCATCCTCGCTAACCACGACTTTCTTGTCTTTGCCTTCCCCGATTACCAAACGCGTGTTACCCCAACCGAACTCGTCCATGCACCAGAAGGAGTAGACTGGCAAGAAGAAACTGTAGATAGGATACCTGTAGTGACAACGTTAGAGAGACCTGGTAGCCCGGGAGCAGCGCAACTTACGACACGATGTACACGACCATCCATCCCACAAGCATGAACTCCCGCTTGATGATGAATATGATTGCCTAGCGAATCGTTAGGCCATACACATTATCGACGCGAAGAAACGAATTACCTGTAACCCATACACGGCTGCGATCATGATGATAGCGATCATAGGCAGTGGGGCCGTGTGTGTTGAAACTCTGATGATTAGGTATACCAACTAAAGGAAAGACATCAGGACCTCTGACGGATGAGATGGAGGAACACATACGTAGACCACGGTGGCCGGCAAGATCTACAAGGATCAGTGTATATTAGATGCATGGCATTAAACAAGTGTGGATAGAAAGTGCTCACTAAAGTGCTCAGAAGATCAATGAACACGAAGAATCTCATCGAGAAACAGCAGAATCCGAACAACTCCGGCAGTAAGACGAGCTCACACAAGTTATGAATGGTCGAGTTGATCCACCGACGTCTCTGAGAAAACAGTATTCTCCAAGATTCCGGAGCCACGGTATGAGCTACAGCATCGCCGCGGAACTTGGTCTTGAACGTCGGGAAGTGCTTCATTAAGAGGGTGGTCAAGAATCGATCTTCACCGAGGGAAAACAAGTTCTTCTTGTGCAGGGTGTCAACGTTGGGCTCGGCGTACTCGTCGATGATACGGGATGAGATAATTATTGGACGTCCTTTGTCGGCGGTACGAATACGATAGAGAGAGAAACAACCCGGGAGACAGGTGACGGAGCCGAACAAACTCTCGAAAGCCTTGGAGAGGTGATGAGAGATGTAATACTCGTAGACTTGGATCATGGTCCACCAGGAATCTTCGGGATTAAGCAGCTTGGTTTCTCCACAAATACCGATAATGCGGGAATCATCTGCTGAAGCTGCCACAAGACGGTTAAGCGACTCTGGGGTGACAGTCTAAATTATAAAGTAGTATTAGCATAAAGTCGTGAATTGTGAGAAAGAAGCGTACAGTATCTGCGTCGATGGTGAAGATGTACTCGTAAAATGCCGGGTCAATGCCAATGACATTCCTCATCTGGTGGTAGATCTCGAGCTCGAGCGGGGACATCGGAGCGTCGAAGTGCACACGATTGAGATAGTGCATGAGTAAAATCTGACTGTCTCGCTTTCCACGGTTACCAGGTTTCGAACGTTCCGTAGGTTTGCCGACTTTCACGACGACCATGTATCTAGGAATAGAGTCAATTAGCAAAGTAAAGATCAATAGATCGTGCAATACTTACGGAACGACATGTCCCTCGAATTCATAGAGACCGGAGTAGACTTTGCCGTAGTTCAACGCCTTTGAACCTTCGCCAACCGACTTGAACAAGAGCGGCTCCGGATCCAACTTGGGGTCAATTCCAAGGATGTCGAGCACGATTCTGGGCGTAGTCCGGTCGTTACCACTACCAATAATATTCCCATCGCAGATAATGAAAATCAACTTCCTCTTGTCGTCGTAGTTGAGCGCGGCGAGCGAGTCGATAGTCCTTCGTAGAGAGTCTTCGCCCTCAGTATAGCAAGGGACTTGACAGAGGACGAATTTATCTTGAAGCTCCGGATGACTTTTGCTGCCCAACTGAAGTGCAGCGAGGACTACGTAAAGACTGGATGAGAATCAAAGTAGAGGAGGATGGACGAAAGCTTCAGCTTACATTTAATCGCCATCGTGGACATGATGATCGATGAAAAGACTACCAGCAGGATAGGTTGCACTGTGCACTTTGGTGTTTTCCTGAAATCCGTTTCGCCTGCAGCGAACATATTGTGGAGGCAGTTAAAATTCTGGTCCCATGTCGTCTTATCCATCTTCGCCTTAATAGCATTGATTTCCTTCGTAACGTCTTGACCAGCTTGTTGCTTGAAGACGTCCGTGATGTTTTTATCGAGGAATTCGAAGGAGTCGACGCTGGCGGGGTTACTACTGATAGACCAGAAATAGTCCGTGAGGTCGTAGAGGGTGTTCTCGTAGACTGCCCAGTTCCTGAAATAAGAGGTTAAATCAGCCTCCTGTACATCGTTACATACGAGATACACGTACTTCTGAATCGTCTCATCTGCCGCCTGAGCTCGGATATCATTCCAATCCCACACGAGCGGACCCTTGTGATAGTTATTCAGCTTCGGAACCAACGTGTTCTTATACCATTCCGCATCTCTCAAATCAGACGATGGATACAAAGCAAGGGTTCCAGACTTATGAAGGGCCTGCGGTGCAAATGAAGTGAAGTTCTTGTATGTGAGCTGAAGCGAGGAATCCGAGACAAGGTCGAGGCATGCGAAATTTAGCGGGGGAGGGAAATAATTTGTGAGGTCCTGTCCAGCGAGCAAGTCAAGGACATCAGCGGTGTTGCTCGCTATATTGGTGAATTGAGAGCTGTGGTCTCCATGCACGAAGTTGGTGAGATCGTAGACTCGTCCCTGGATCGAAGCATACCAGTCGTTGTCGCCTGTATGCTGAGCCACTTCCCTCGTATTCCACGCCTTGTCATAATCCGGGCAGAGAAGTATAGGAAAGATGGCGATGTAGAAGACGACTGTGGCATTGAGAACGAATATCAACATACAAATCGCCAATTTCTCTCTCCATGCCATTCGGACGTCCGGTCTTTTCATGCGACCGATGTACTTGAGGAAAATGGTTGGTATCCACCAGGTGAGGACCCAGGTGAGACCAACCCAAAAGCGACGAGAGCGACTTGACGGTATTTCCTCAACGGCAGTAGAGACCTCCTTAGCAACAAACCCATCCACTTCCTTTGTCAACTCGGGAACAGATGATTCTTTTTTGGCCCAGTCTGAACCCCAAGCACCACGACTGTGATCTTCGCTGAAATCGCGAGTGCTCTGCAACGCGGGTGTTGAAAGGCCACCAGCGCCATACGGACTAGAAGGGGCTGCAGCATAAACTCCGCCTGTACCGTGCCTGAGGAGGTTATCGGCGCTTTCGTTAAAGTACGTGGTGCCGAATCCTCCCTCGTGGTAGTCCGTGCCGTTGTCCTCAGGAAGAACACTCTCGTCATCGTCATCCCGACCTCCCTTTTTCAACTCTTTCTCCACAGCCCTGAGTCCATCCTCAGCCATCTTCCACGCTGGGTAGGCTAACCACACACTACGATGACCGACGACGAAATCGACGCCTTCCTTCCACCCATTAGAACGAGCGCATTGAGTAATTCGTTCTATCACCGAACCCTGCATCGTGGGGACATAATGTTCACAGAACTGAGACTGGGTGTGGTCCACGACGAACTCGGTGCTCTTTCGTGATGCCAGGTCTGGCAGTAACAAAGCCCTGACCTGGGCTTTGACACGCCGCTTGTCGAAGGAATTGGAGGAACCAGAGTCGTTGGGACGGATGCAGGAAAGGGTCCAGAGTTTGGCGCTGTCAAGATTGGTGAGGAGCTCGGAAAGCACGCAGTTGACCTGGGTGGTGAGGGGGAAGGTTTTGTTCGGGTCGAGGGGAGAAGACTCTTGTGGGGGTAGGGAGCCATCTGCAAGAGGGATCTGTGTTGGGGGTCTGATAGGTCGAGAGGAGACCTGGGCTTGCACAATGGTATTGGGGTCCATATTATGAGGTTCAACTGCCAAAGATGGACCAGAGAAAAGTCGCCCAATGAAGGGCTCGCTGGACTGGCGGAGTAAGGAAACGAAGGCTGAATCAACGAGATCGGCGTCCTTCTCCACGAAGTTGGTCACATCGTAGGAGCAGGAACCAGAATAGTGATTAACACCAAACATGTTCTTGGATGATCCTCCAGATGGGCTCGCGACGAAGGAGGCATGAACTCCAAACTTGGAAATGAGCTCCTGTAGCAGATCCTCGTCACGATGATCACCTGCCTTTCCGGACTTGTACGACGAACAGCCCTTGCTAAAGACACCTAGCATCCCACCTGGCTTCCTCAGAGCTCTCTCGTTGAGCTGAGCACCCCTCATCAGCTCTACGCAGGCTGAGTTGTCCATGATCGCGACAGATGGGAGAGATACACCGTCTGCGACCATCTGCCCGTTGAACCCGAGGTTGTCCTCGAACGTACTTCGGATGACGTAAGAGTGGATGAGCTCATCAGTGAAGTTGATACAGAACTCGTCGAAGCCATTCTGACCATAGGCAGCAACGAGTGGAGCTTGGCCGTAGAGGGCCATGCTCGAGGTACCAGCCGGTCCACGGGTCTGGAACCCAGCGTGGTCGAGAAGGGCTATCTGGGTTGGTGGAGGTGGAGCATCATTAGGTGGTGAGATCTTCAGGTTCGCAGTCTCCACAACGTAGGCAAAGAGGATTGAGTACAGGTCCTTGACGAATCGATCCCGTTGTAAAGCGCTCTGCTCGGCATTCAACAGGACGGTGTAGAGCTCCTTTCGGACGTAACTAGTCTTTGTAGTCAAGACTTGTGCTAACTCTTCGGAACTAACGCCCAGCCGACGGGCGGCTTGCTCGAGAACGGGCATATTGGAGATGAAAGCGGACACGGTATGGAAATCACCGTTTGCGAACTGAATGTTCCCAAGCAGCAAAATAGTAGCTAGCACGTCGAAAATAGAGGAGATATGTTTGGGTTTGAAGCCCAGTGTCCTCATACATGCTCGAAGGTCATCCATAGCGATGGAATCATCGCTGAAGGGACCGGAGGGGAGTCGGTAACAGCCTGAGGAGGCGAGTAGTGCGTAATCAGACGGATCTTCTAGACCATACGCGTCTCTTTCCTGCGATGTGGCACCGGCAAGAAGCTGGTAAAAGACGTGGAAGGAACGTTCTTCATGTGATAGACGGCATAAACGGGATTTATCGAGTCCAAAGGCTACAACTTTGGCTCCGCAGATGCGACCTCGCTCGTTGAAATGAAGTTCAGTGTATCGTACGTGTCTGGTGGCATTGGCGTTCACGAGGGTTTTGGCGTTGCCGAAGGCGTCTAGAACGGGGCCGAGAGCCTTGACCTGCTCGGCAATTCTCGCTTCTTTTTTTGAGTGAGTGGAGAGTCGGAGAACCTGGTTGATGAAAAGCCTCTGGGTAGAAGACTTTCCTGAGCCTGTGATACCTCTGGATATGAGAAGTACATGAATTAGCTCCCGTCTCCACAGCCGCAAGCACGAGATACTTACCTCGATACCAACGCTTGTGACTCATTCCTCCTTCTCATCATGAGATATACTCGAGCAGCCATGTCATAGATATGAGGCTGCAAAGGCCGTGGTGAATCCGCCATGGGCAAGCTAGTATCCTTATACGACCGCTCCTCATACTCCTTGGCACTGACATCATTAACACTAGCAATAGTCTTGTAAGGGTTCACAACCACAAGATTAGTGGGCCCAATCCTCGTGTAAGGTAAATCCGCACGGAAACGGGCTTGAAGCACGGAGAGGATGGAGTCGTCGTTGGGATAGATGGTCGCAGTTCCCGAAGATGAAACGAGGTCGGTGAGGTCGCCGGAGCTGATGGCCTGAGTGGTGTTGGCGGCCATTTGGCTGAGAAAGCACCTGCAAAGTCGTCGCAGACGATGAGGATGGGAGGAGAAAGGTTGAAAGGTAAAATGTGAGAGAAGAAAAGAAAAGCGGACACAGCCGTGACTGGTCGGTAACGACTCACGAGAATCCACGTGGGAATTTCATTCTACTCCTGTTCCAACGTAACCGACAACCACAACTTATCGACTAACATTCAAGTCAAATCTCATGGCAAAACCAGATATTCAAGAAGCTACACAATATAAGACGAGACTTGAAAGGACGATTTCAACTTTCAAGTTCAATAAAAAACCTGTTCTTTCAGTTATCCAAGTACGAGTACAACAAAGTGAGGGATACTGATCAATATTAATACAAGGGAAAGAGACAACTTTGGCTAGAACTGGTGCTCATGTCCATCTCATGACGATGTCTCTCAGGAAAGCAAGAGGCTACTCAACACACTTTTACGAACGGCCAGTCTTCGCCGTGCTGCGACTGTGATGTCCTCATCTAAATCTCGAGGCAGCACAATCAACGGCATTCGGAAGTTCGACTGCTCAGATGGAGCGGGTTCTCTCTGATGCACAGGCTCATGATATCCTGATGTCCTCCCAAGTACGACGTCTTGCTAAGAAGACTCCGCCGATGCTTCAATCTACCCGTACTGACTATGAAACCAAGGCGACGCTGATCGCTACCACTGCTTGCGCCATTTGTCAGTCTAGAGGAATGTAGCCGTTTTGGATTCACTGGTCAGTGGCCAGATATCGGGCTGTTGTGAAAGCAGGTATAACATCCGAAACTTTGGTTGGCGTTAAGTCAAACATCTAAGTATAGCCATATGCA
>CEMT01388849.1:43957-54082 GCA_900068985.1 Pterula multifida | reverse complement strand
ATAGAGGATTACGAAGAATCCCTGTTGACTCACAGTCTACAAAGCAAACAGGCATGGTTTGCTCACAACGGCGGGACTGTTGATGGAGATCCTAAAGTGTACCGGAAACCGACTTTCTATAACATCGCATTCAACTACGTTCAGTCTGGCCTTATCGCTCGATTGGAAGAGAGAGCAGGCAAACAGCCCTCCGCAGTGCCTCCTACTCCAGCTGCACCTCAGGAGAAATTGATTGTGGAAGCGAACAACGTGGATGAAGGGCCTGCACAGCCTCGTGTAGACAACACATCTAAAGGAGGACTTTCAAGCTTGCTAGGTGGATGGTGGAAACGATAGAGAATAATGTTCTATATAGTAGTAGGTATACATGGTACATCGTTGAATATGTAGCTGTTAGAATATGAATCGAAAGGAGGGAGCAGTGGCGGAGTGACCGCCGCGTCTGGGTGGTGGCTGAAATGGTTATCAAGTTTCTGAAGATTCCGGACGAAGAAAAGCTGGGCCGAGCGTGAGAAAAGCTGTGTGGAGACCGCACAAAGACTGGAATTTTGCTCAGTTTGATTCTTCCCTTCCCCCGTAACTCTACACACAAACACTTCCATACCAATGGCCCGTACCAAAGTCAGTTTTCGAACATGCCTCTCCTCGCACATTCTCATCACTCATTCACCCCCAAACAGCAAACTGCTCGCAAATCCACCGGAGGTTCGTCATCGTCGTAGTTGTCGTGGTCGTCGTGATCGCTCGCCACATGGACCCCTAATCTAATAGAATTCTGTTTCTTTCCTTCTCTAACTCAGGCAAAGCCCCCCGTAAGCAGCTCGCTACTAAAGCTGCTAGGAAGACACCCAATGTATGTAAACCTTTCTCTTGGTTTGTAACTATGGTGTTCACTACCGTCGGACTCGCTGTGTTTGTAGACCGCCGCTGGTGGCGTGAAGAAACCCCATCGTTTCCGTCCTGGAACTGTCGCCCTCCGTGAGATTAGGAGGTATCAGAAGTCGACTGAGCTGCTTATCAGGAAGCTCCCGTTCCAGAGGTTAGTGCGTGAGATTGCACAGGACTTCAAGGTGAGCGGGATACCATCTCCAAGGCGGGGTGGCTGTGCGCTTCCCGCCTTGTGTGACACTGATTGACTCATCTCTCCCTTATCATAGACCGATTTGCGTTTCCAATCTTCTGCCGTCATGGCGCTCCAAGAGGCTGCTGAAGCCTACCTTGTTTCCCTGTTCGAGGATACCAACCTTGCTGGTACGTCAATGATGACTCCGTTCTGGTTGCTTAGTTACCCATATGACTCTTTCTAGCCATCCACGCTAAACGTGTTACCATCCAACCCAAGGACCTCGCCCTGGCTAGGCGCCTTCGTGGCGAGCGTTCCTAATTTATCCCTAGTCCCATATTCTTGTTCCATCCTTTGTTTATTTTCCACTTTCTCATTGTATGTGTGTTCTTTATAACGTAAACGCCTAGTTGTAGCTCTTTTGTACGATTATGATCTGTTTCTTCCTAGAATTGGATTATTATACTGTACAAATGGTTAGGGAATATATTTATGGTGATGTGCTGACGCTTTAAAGTGAGATAGTAATGTATCACAAGGCAAATGCAAGCAGAAGTCTTGGTATACTAGAGTATTATGATAGCAGGAACTAGAATGGTTTGGATAAGCTTTGAAAAGAAGATAGGTATTGAACACACTTTATCTGCAACTTCATCTGAGATAGATGAATCGCCACCCAATTTCTCTGCCTCGCTCTTGCTGATCAAACTGAGTTCTCTGCCTTGCTTCTTTACCTCGGACCAGAACTCTGGGTTGCCCGGTTTCCCAGCACAGTCCCTCTTGAGGTCCTTCAAAAATCTAGCAAGGGTGATTAAGTCCAAATTTTAGCACGTAGAAGTTAGAACTGACAGATTCCACGCATCAATTTCATCCTCCTAGTAGAAAGAAGGATATATCAATAGCCGGGATACATTAAGCAGTGAGCGAGTACCTGAAGTGCGGTGCCTCTCAATGATTGCATACACTTCAATAACTCGCTAGTTCTTCTTGAAGAAAAGGGTTTCTTGACGATATCCCGAATAACAGCCGCTAAATCTTCAACAGCCTTGGTCACTAAATCACCCTCTCTGAGATTATCTTGGAAGTCTCTCAGTGGCGAAGTGGTTCCAATGATTCTGCCTGGTGCTCTGCCTGGATCCACCTCAGGAGAAGGTGAGTGCTCCGGGGTAGGCAAATTGACAGGTTTCTTAGCCGGGGGTGAACGGGCTTTCTCAGGCTGCTTATTCCCTAACAAGAGCTCTTCCTCTGATTCACTTTCAGTTGCACTGTCTTCATTAACCTTGTGTTTCCCCGCAACTGCAGGGGTTTGAGTGCTAGAAGTATCATCAAGAAGAAGGGGTTCCTCATCCTCATCTTTCGCGTGCACATGTTCATCTTTGCGCACTCGGGCGATCTTTTTGGGCACTAAACTATGAGTCAGTGTCATAATGGGACAAAAGAAGTAACTGGCACGACCTTCTCGAACATTGAATTCAGACGCGCAGTCTGAAATCGAGTCTCGTGCTCTTTTCAGGAGAGATCGTGGGGGTTTCCAATATTGTAGCAAGGATGGATGTGGATGTGGGACTGGATCATCGTCTAGACTGTTCACTACAGCACAATGAAACATTGCTTGTTTGATCCGGTGTAGAGCAGGATTATAAGATAGTCGTGTATCGAACCATGATAGAGGGTTGCTAAAGGTAATCGTGAAATGTCAAAGATCTGGCAAGATACGCTGATAATATAAATGCAGCACCCTTCTTCGTCTTTCCCTCCTGCTTCCGATAGATCCATGGTGTCAACAAATCGCTCCATCGCCTCCATCTGTTTCTCGGTGGGTAGATAAGGATGTTCTGTGAGAACATCACCTTTCTTGTTCACAAGCTTCTCCAATGCTGGGAACGTGTATTTGCGTACATCATCTGCGAATGGCATCTAGATGAAAATTGAGCTTGTTATCTCATTAGATGACAACGTCAAACGCGTATATACCTGGGACCACAACAAACAATCAACATTCTCGAACTGAACAGGTGCCAGGACACCCATTTTGATATCCATGCCATCCTTTGTCACCCAGCGAGCAATGGCGTAGAGGTCTTCAGCAGACATAGCTTGCACAATGGAAGACAAGGCTACTTGCTGCCGTGTGCTTGATGGATCGCCCCACACATATTGGATCTCACCCATAGACAACTCCCTTCGAAACTAGAAATTGCAGGAGATAAACAAGTTCGCATATTGAAGGAATCAGCGTCTCATACGTTTTCTCGTTTGAAGAAGCCGCACAATTCGATTCCCTTTCTCGTTTCTAGTCGAGGGAACTGACCATCGGGGCAAGGAACGTAAGTTGTGCCGTATGAAAAGCCTCGGATTAGATCCTCTTTGTCTATTCTGTCCTTTTGGCCTTTTCCACCTGAGGGTAGAGCGTCGGCTTCACCATCTTCACCTACCGTTTCTGCCTCTTCATCATGAAGGAAGAACTCCGTACGTATTTTGAGCTGAGCAAACGTTTGCTCCCTTGGTGTAGATTCCGCGTCCATCACGTACTCCTGCTCCTCTGATTCTTGCTCTGCATTACTTTTTTTCTTGGGGCGAAGAGCAAATTTCTTCCATGACTTTGGGCGGGCTAAGGCGGTGCATTTGCTAGTTTTAACCATAATTTCAAAGGCCATGTCAGGATGTGAGGTTATGTCACCCAAGCGCAGGACAGTTCCCATTAGCATTGACTTCGTGATTTTCACGTCTGGGCGAGAGACCTCTTGAAGAGCGTACGCACAGGTACCGACAACACCATTATGTAGTTCTTCTACGAATTTAGCATAGAATTCCTCGTTCTCTTTCTGAAGCAATAGGAAGATCAGAACCGGAAAAGAATGTAAGTATTCAAAAAGGTGCCTTTATATTAGATTTATAATCTTCCTTAAACGGAAGATCTGGATCATCGAAATCTATCCCTCTGTGATGGCTCATTAGGGAATGTGGTGATACCGACACGATACTCACATTATCGTTAGGCCTATCTTCAATTGATTCATCTTATTGACAGTAACCTCCCAGTCCTCAAGCTCCAAGGGGGTCTCTCCGTCTGTAACGAGTACAATCTTGCGTGCCCGTGATTTCTTCGCTAGATAATTATTCTGGGTCTCAATACCAACGATAAGGGCATCAATGGCTAAGAGAGTAGAAAAATCAAATATGAATATAAAATAAACCAGGAAACGAACCGTCTCCTGTTACTGAGGATGGTACCAGATGGTCCAGTTTTGACAGAGTTCCAGCGTTAGGTTGAGCAATTGGGATATACTCAGAGACATTGTCGTAGCCCCCATTCTGCTTGTTTATCATATTGTTTGTTTCTGAATATATATTCAAAATATTATAGACCTCTCACGCAAGGATGTAAACTCACCTTCTGAACCAAAGACGACCACACCACACTGGTCCGTCTTGCGACCATTGAAGATCTATGAACAGGCAAGTCAAGGGTCCCAAAAGATATTTAGAAAGTACTCTTGGTACCATCTCCTGTATCTTGAGTTTGACAAAATGTAGCCCCCATTTGAGGCCAGATATTTCTCGGGTGGAGCCATCAGGCATCTCAACAGATCGCGATTTGGCCATGGAGGAGGAAAGGTCCAAGAGGAACATAGTGACAGTATACTGTAAAACCACATTTAATCAGATTTATACATGTCAAGACATTCTAGGAGCGCGCCCTACTCCTGCACGCTCAGTAGCCATAGGAAAGCAAGTTCAGGTTATGAGTCGTTTCGACACGAGACTTGTCACAGTCTCACAGAGGAGCGCGTTCTATCACGTGCTGAGAATATTTGGCACAGCCTTTATTTGTTTGGATCTCTCTTGTTTTACAACCTCGTGCACAGAATTCTGTCGGCATTGGCCAAGGACGCGCCGGACCAATGTCTGCTTATCCGCAGATACAGCAACGACCAAATCCTCAACTGTCACAAAATCCATCTCAACAGCCTGATTTACAGCAGCTCATCATCGTCTGTCTTCATCTATCTTTCCTCTCCATTCTAATTTAACCCCTGTGATAGCGGGCTAATTTCTTGAGGAAAAACCCAACGGAACAGAAACAGCCTGGTGAGCTTGATTCGCTCGTAAAATATATCCAGCATATTGCAGCTCAGAGCAGTGCGTCATCTTTTCCTTCTCACTCACCAACACGTCTACAACCAATCACTCAGGAGCCCAGCAAGGCAATTCCCTCGCCAATGGACACCAAGGGCTCTCAAATGGCGCAACTATACCCTCTCTCATGTCCAACAAAGTTCCTCAGAATCCTCCACCATCATCTCAAACCCCTGTTTCCTTTACCAATGATCAAATAGACGTGTTGCGTGCCCAGATATACGCTTTTAAGTGCTTAAGTAAAGGCCAACCCATTCCCGAGCACGTCCAGCAAGCTATTCAGTTGCCTAACACCGCTGTCAACGATCTGGAAAAGGGACTACAAGGATCATCGGTGACCTCCAAGATCATCGATAGCGCTGCTAAAGCTCAGAAGGGCTCGTCACCAGAAATACAGCTCCCCTCAAAGGCAGAGGACCTTGTCGCTGATCTCTCCAAAAGCCGTCCATCAGAAAAGGAGACAAATTCTGGAATTTATCCCTACAACGCCTATCGCCACCCCCTTACACATTTGAAGCGGAATGCGGATGCCGACCCAGCCCTTTTTGCTACTCGCCTTCAACGCCTATTGGTACCAACGGTGATGCCTACTGGTCTTGATGTTCATCAAATCCTCAATGAGCGAGATCGCTATATTGAAGCTCGGATGCAGCAGAGGATACATGAGCTTGAAGATCTACCTGCTACTCTAGGAGAGGGAGGTTTCGAGTCCGTCCGGGATGTAGGGAAAGGGAAAGAAAACGATGACTTTAAGGAGGTTGAGAAAGATGACGCTTGGAGTAAATCACTCATTGCCCCTGGAACTCGTGGCAAGCTACGTGCACTTATTGAACTCAAATCGCTACGACTCGTCGAAAAACAACGGGCATTACGTGCTCAAGTGGCGGAGCGACTTGTTCATGGCACTCTTCTACCTCTCAACCGTGTCGATTTCAGGAGGATTCGCAAACCCACTATCCGAGATGCTCGGGCCACCGAGACACTCGAACGCAAGCAGAGGGTCGACAGGGAGCGCCGTGCGAAGCACAAGCATGTTCAGCAACTTGAGATCATCTGTGCTCATGGTCGAGAGGTCAAAGCCGTTAATCAGGGTGCTCAAGACCGAATTCTCAAACTTGGGCGTTCAGTTATTTCCTTCCACGCACAGACGGAAAAAGAAGAGCAGAAACGTATCGAACGAATATCCAGGGAGCGTCTGAAGGCACTGAAAGCGGGTGACGAAGAAGCTTACATAGGTCTTCTTGATGCCGCGAAGGATACTCGTATCACACATCTCCTTCGACAAACTGACTCTTTCCTCGAATCCCTTGCGCAAGCCGTAGTTGCTCAGCAGAAGGAAGGAGGGCTAGCTTATGATGATATTGATGGCAGCAGTGCAGTGAATGAGAGTACATTTGGTGCTCAGATCAGCGTTGATGATACGCCGGCGGGCCCCAATCAACCCGATTATTATGCAGTTGCTCATCGGATCCAAGAGAAGGTTAGCAAGCAGCCCGGTATATTGGTAGGAGGTACTTTGAAAGAGTACCAAATAAAGGGTTTGCAATGGATGATCAGTCTGTACAACAATAAATTGGATGGAATCCTCGCAGACGAGATGGTGGGTAGAGTCATCTTTATATTTTTGCTCTCGACTAACGTCATACGTGTAGGGTCTGGGTAAAACCATCCAGACTATATCTCTCGTCACGTACCTCATCGAAACTAAGCGTCAACGCGGGCCTTACCTAGTCATTGTTCCTCTTTCAACTATGACTAATTGGTCTGGGGAATTCGCGAAATGGGCACCCTCTGTCAGACTCATTGCATACAAGGGCAATCCCACTCAGCGTCGAATTTTGCAAGGAGAGATTCGTATGGGACAGTTTCAGGTTTTGCTGACGACGTACGAGTATATCATAAAGGACCGCCCGATCCTCAGCAAGATCAAATGGATTTATATGATTATTGGTAAGCTCTAAACCTTGTTCATATTTATATCTATATATTTATATATTTTACATTAACTAAATAGACGAGGGTCACAGAATGAAGAATACACAGAGCAAACTCACCCAGACCCTTACGACCTACTACCACTCCCGCTATCGTCTCATTCTCACTGGTACTCCCCTTCAGAACAACCTCCCCGAACTTTGGGCGCTTCTCAACTTCGTCCTTCCTAAAATCTTCAACTCTGTTAAATCGTTCGATGAGTGGTTTAACACGCCCTTCGCCAATTCTGGGTCTGGTGACAAGATTGAGTTGACTGAAGAAGAAGCTCTCCTCATTATTCGTCGATTGCACAAAGTCCTTCGGCCATTTCTACTGAGACGTTTGAAGAAGGACGTTGAGGGTGAATTGCCCGATAAGATGGAAAAGGTTATCAAGGTTCGGATGAGTGCACTGCAAAGTCAGTTGTACAAGCAGATGAAGAAGTACAAGATGATTGCGGATGGGAAAGATACGAAGGGGTATGTATTAAAATCTCCTTTGGTTTGTTGGCGTATCTCTGATATGCCTTTCATGGGAAACATAGAAAAGGCGGGGGTGTAAAGGGATTGAGTAACGAGCTGATGCAGCTTCGTAAAATTTGTCAGCATCCCTACTTGTTTGATAGTGTTGAAGACAGGGTCAGCCCAAGCAACTTGGTGGACGATAAAATTATCCGTTCTTCCGGCAAGATTGAGCTCCTCTCTCGCATTCTGCCCAAATTCTTTGCCACTGGTCACAGAGTTTGTACACTTTATTGTCTCTATCATAACCTTGCTCGTACCTTGCATTACTCTAGGTCCTTATGTTCTTCCAAATGACCAAGGTCATGGATATCATGGAAGACTTCCTAAAGATGATGGGCTGGAAACATCTTCGGTTAGATGGTGGCACAAAGACTGAAGATCGTGCTCAATACGTGCAGCTTTTCAATGCACCTGACTCCGAATACAAAGTCTTCATTTTATCTACCAGGGCTGGTGGCCTCGGACTGAACTTGCAAACCGCAGATACTGTGATCATGTATGTGCTCAGTTTCTACAACTCTCAACACATTCTTTACTTTATTTTTCTTTAGCTTTGATAGTGATTGGTAAGACTACTTGTACCTCATTGACTACTATGCCTATTAACCGACTTGAAGGAATCCTCATGCCGATCTTCAAGCTCAGGATCGTGCCCATCGTATAGGCCAGACAAAGGCGGTTTTAATCCTTCGATTTATTACCGAAAAGAGTGTCGAAGAGGCCATGTATTCTCGAGCCCTATACAAGCTTGATATCGATGACAAAGTCATTCAAGCCGGTCGTTTCGATAACAAGTCGACTCAGGAGGAACAAGAAGCACTCTTGGTTTGTTGCTTTCTCAGTCCACTAGTGGAGGTTGGACTCAGTATCTTTGCAGAAAGCGATTCTCAATGCTGATCAGGACGAAGACAATGAGGAGGCCGGAGATATGAACGACGACGAGCTTAATGCTATTATCAAGCGTTCCGATGAAGAGGAGACCTTGTTTAGACAGATGGACATAGACCGAGAGCGAAATGCGTTAGAAGTTTGGCGTGCTGCTGGTAACAGAGGGAAGCCACCTCCACCCCTGATGCAACTTGAAGAGCTCCCTGAATGTTATCAGACTGATGCACCTTTCGATGCCAAGGAAACCGAAGAGGTTCTTGAGGGCCGTGGTCAGAGACGACGTAATATTGTTAGTTACAACGATGGCATGAGCGACGATGCCTGGGCTATAGTGAGTTTCTCTCTTACCCACCCGGTGAAAATTCGGATATCATCAGGAGAATCTGACTATCTTTTTATCAGGCGCTTGAGGAGGGAGATGACTTTGATGATATCCACGAACGAGCTCGGGAGAAGAAGGAAAGGCGTGCGGCTAACAAATTGCTCAAAGAAGCATCAGCTTCTGGCCGAGGAACTCCAGCCTCTGACTCAGATACTCGCAGCCGTCGAGGTAGGAAGCCCAAGGGGAAGTTACCGGCACCTGACTTCGATCCAATTCCCTCCGGAAGTAAGAGGAAGCGAGGCAACAAGTCTCTTTCTGAAACGCCATCCGTGAATGGTGACGAGGATGATGATAGAGATCAGGTGGGTTGGTTTATATCCGTTCAATTTACCTGTAACTAATCTTCTATCCTTTCAGAAACGGCGCAAGACTAAGGGTAATGGGGATATTTCTCATGTTATCCGCGACAAAATGAAGAAAGCATTTCTTGAATGTCAAAAGGCTGTCGTTGCATGCGAGGATGAGAGCACTGGACGTAAACGTTGTGAGCTCTTCCGAGAGTTGCCGGATCGTAGGGTCTGTTGTATTTTCCTAAACTTTTCACTTGGGTGTCTTAACTTTACTTTTTGCTTAGAATTACCCTGATTATTATGAACTTATCAAGCAACCTATTTCAATCGCCCAAATCAAGAAACGTTGCAACGGGCATTATTACAAGAATGTGCAGTCTTTCCGGGCTGACTGGAAGCTCATGTTTGATAATGCTCGAACTTACAACCAAGAAGGGTCCTGGGTGTACGTAGATGCTGGGGAGATGGAAAAGGTTTTTGATGCCGCATATGAAAAGCATATCGCTGGATCTGGGTTACCTGGTGCTCCAGATAGCAATGACTCTGCTACTGGATCCTATGATTCTGCCCTGACGCCTGTTGAGGAGGATGACCGGCCACCAGTGAAGCGGCAAGGTCGTAAGACTGTCATGAGCGACGATGAGTATCTTACTAGTGAGGACGATTGAATTTCTTATTTTTGGTTCTTCTGTTTTTTTTTCGTACATGTACTCTATTGCTACCTCATTTTGTACCTACCTTCTAAGTATTAAGTATCCATGTAATCCAAAATGACTTATAGTAAGCCAGTTGGGAATTGTGGTTGGTTATATCACAGACCTGTGTGGCTGTGACCTCAGGTTTTCAGAAGGCGCTTGGCTTATT
>CEMT01388849.1:12130-23297 GCA_900068985.1 Pterula multifida | reverse complement strand
ATGGCATGCAGGTCGTGTAGCTGCTGGGGCGATAGCTGAAAAATATCTCAAGATCGCCTACGGTATCGAGATCGTGGCGTTCGTTTCCTCCGTTGGAAAGATCCAACTCCCAGCGAGCATCGCCCCACCATCGTTGGTCCCCTCTGCAGACAATGACGACGCCGCTGAAGATGCGCTGTCCCCCGAGTTTCAGAAACTCCTAGACACAATTACCAGGGAAGAGGTTGACAAGTACCCCACAAGGTGTCCCCATCAAGAGACTCACGAACGAATGACCCAGGTAAGTAGCTCAATCTATCCTTTTCTTGCCTCCATGTTTAATACTCTTCGCGCCGAACAGAGGATTCACCGAGCAAAGGATGCTCTTGATTCTATAGGAGGCACCGTCACCTGCATCATCAGGAATGTCCCTTCTGGCCTCGGCGAACCTGTCTTTGACAAATTCGAGGCCCAACTCGCACACGCGATGCTTTCCATCCCTGCTACCAAAGCCTTCGAAATCGGCTCTGGTTTTAAGGGAACTGAAGTCCCCGGAAGCAAGCATAACGATCCATTCCTCCGGAAACCCAATGGGGGTCTGGGTACTCTCACTAATTGGAGTGGTGGTGTACAGGGTGGAATTACGAATGGAGAGAGTATCTACTTCAGGCGAGTAATATCTTCCAGACAATCGCGTGATACTTTTGTGCTGATGCTTCTCCTGCAGGGTTGGATTCAAATCCCCAGCTACCATTTCTCAAGCACAGAATACATCTCAATATGACGGTACACCAGGTGTTCTTGCAGCTCGTGGCCGTCACGACCCGTGTGTTGTGCCTCGAGCAGTTCCCATCGTCGAGGCCATGGCAGCCATAGTTGTTATGGACCTACTTCTCGCTCAAAACGCTAGGAGTACGGCTGCATCACTACTCCCTCCTATCACGACCTTGCCTCCTACCATGGTGATGCCACCAAAGAAAAATCAAGAGAAGTTGTCACAGTAGTTTAGACTGTATATCCTTCATTTTATAGAAGACGTGTAGTAATCCCCTGCGCGATATAGATCGATGTTACAGAGAACCTAAGAATATGCGTAGAGTACAATTCCAGACACATCAAGAGCGAGCTACACAGATAATAATAAAGGAGAGAGACCTGAGGGTATCACAATCATGAATACTGACAACCAATTCACAAGCGTTCGCTTGTTAAACAACAACAGCATATAGGCTCAAGTTGCCACCACCACCACTGTAGAGTCAATAGTCAGTTATCACTTGGGTAGGATGGTTGCATGTCATGGAATATATTTACATATTTGTTCAACATCCTCCTCGGCCACTTGCCAAAAATTCTGTCCACCTCCTCTGGACTCAGCTCTTCCTCATCCTCATCGGAAAGTACATCTCCGGGCTGCACACCCTCACCTTCAACGTAGGACCTCCTGGCCGAACCTCGCGGGTTCAGGTATGTGTGCTCTGTGTCATTGGGAGCAACCATTCTGCCGCCACCTTCACCTCTTCTCATCTCTCCTGGAATTGGCGCCCTTCTATCGCGGTGGCTCCTATGACCTGCCAGTAAGCCTATCCTCTTTCCTAAGGGTGCCCAAGAAGATTGCCGTCCTTCGTCCTCTGAGCCTGCACGCGATCGAGAACGTAGAGGAGCAGATATTGAAGATGAAGGAGAACTCGATTGAGAGTGGGCTTCATCGTTCACACTTCCACCGTTTACTTCTCCCCCCTCAGATATAGGATGGTGTTTCTTCCGAGAGGATGAAGTGCCGTTGAGGCCAGAGGTGATTCTGACTCGGGAACGAAAACGAATAGTACGGGTAGGGCGAGGTCCTTGTTCGTTTGAGGGCTGAGAACTGTCGTTTGGAAATGGAACCCTTGATTGTTCTGTATCTTCAGGGTTATAACCATAAGTATCGACGTGATGTGAGCCAGTCCGGGATGTGTCGTGAGGGTCGTCAGAGAGATGGAGTTGGAGAGCGTTAGTAGGGTTCAAACCCTTGGTAGACTTGGATTGGGGATCGCAGGATCGTTTGATAAAGTTCGATGAAATTTCATGCGAAGACTGAGATAAGCTGGAGTCAAACTCTGGCTCATCCGAATTACAGTCGTCGTGTGGTATATCGTGGACTTGAATTAAGGGACTACTACGTTCTCGCTGCTGTTGCCGTCGTGATGGTGGTGGTACATGAGCGGTGGTGGTGATGATAGCTGGTCTTTGATCATCCTTGTGTTGTGATAAACTAGCGACTAAAACGTCTCGAAAGGACCGTTTTAGTGCGCTCTCTGAAATGGGGTGCATTATTCCGGATCGTGAGTTGAAAATTGGTTCTGATGGTACGTGAATGGTTGCTTGCAAGCCTAAATGATATGATGTATCGGAACCAAATATGTGCAGTCAAAGAGCGACTATAAGTTACTCCAGGTCGAAAACAGGTTCGAAGCAAGAAAAGAGACGCACTCGACTGAAGAAATGATCAGGCCGTCATTTATGAGAAGTTGTTCACTAAGGCCAGCCAGAATGGTGGAGTCCAGACGCAAGGCCAATAACAATTAAACCAGAGGTTCCTGACAATAACCGGGTCAGGAACCGTGGGAAATAAGATCAAGGAGGGAAGGGGCATGTGATGTTCAAGCTCCGAGTGAGAGATCCCAGTGTTTTAAAAGTCGATACAGTATCGCAGGTAAATTTATTCCGTAGTATGCAGATACAATAGAAAAGGAGCTATAGATACTATAAGTGCTTCAATGTCAGAGATCTCCCAGTGCCAAGGCTATTCATCCACACCCACCATCCGACTCCTCAACAGAATCTGGTCGAGTGCCTTCTGTACACATGACGGGCTGAACAAAGGCGTCCCATTACTATTACGTTCTCCCTCAACCTGCGTACAACGAACACCGAGCTTCTATCGAAACTAATCAGAACCAACCGGATGAAAGCAGCTGGCAGAACACCTTACTGTCAGGTAAGAAGTGTCGACAGGAACTTTACCACCCTTCAAATGCACGATGTCAGTGATGAATGCAGATATAGGGTATCGAGTATTGGCATTTCCTAGACTGTAGGGATAGCCCGGGTAGTGAGTATTCAAGGTGCTAGCAATCGCACTGGATGAGAGGGGGTTAGATATAGCTCTTCAAGCGCAGCTGGACACACTAGATGTAGTCAGCGGCAGTGTAACCATGGGTCTCTCGATCGTTCTCAGAGTTCACTAGATAATCAGTGACGTTACACAGATGTCTGAAATTGTAAAGATAGGGAGTGGGACCCACAAAGGAGTATTTTAGCTCGGAGGGACTTGGATCCAGCAATTGCAGGTGCAATCCCACGCAATGCTAGTACAGGCATGATACTAGTCCATAATGATCCGCACGAGTAAATCAACACATCGTTGGAATCAAGGTTCGCCAAAAACTCCGGATTGGGACTAGGGTATACTTCGTTCCCATAAGCATTGAGGTAGTATATCCGTCGGATCCTTGATGGCAGTATTTCAGCGTCCTTATCAGTGGACTCAAACAGTACATTGCTTGGGCCAGCTAGGGTTCCACCCATGCCATCGACGGGGGATTCTGGGGTGGCAGTGTTGACTTGTTCTATGAAGGAGAACTGCTGGATGGCTGGACGGATGGGGTGTGAGATTTCACACTGGCCTACGAGTTTCGCTCCGTTCTCCTGAAGAATGTCTCGAAATAATGGTCAGACAACACAATCAGGATCACGTACGAGCTCAGCAGCGATGGTAACGGTGTGACTGGTGACTATGACGGGCAGAATATTCGCCTGTGAAGCAATAAGAGCCGTAGAAAAAGCACAGGGAAAGCACAAACTTGGCTGTTTGTGATTGAGGCGAACAGGAAGATCGCAGACGGTAGAGACCGGAAGAAGCCCTGGGCTGCAGCTAAGAAATAATTCCCTATGCTAATCAAAGAGTTCAATTAACCTGACAAGTAAGTATTGATGAAGCCCACAAACCTTCCGTTCACAAAAGAAAATTCCCGATGAGCACGCTTTAGGACCTCACTCTCGAAATAAACCAGGAAACCTTGAGCATAGAAGTAAGATCTACGACTGGGAAAATGAGAGGCAGCAGAACTACTAGTACCCCGTATGACTTCTTTCCTGTCTTTGGGTATCCCATTCCAGAGATGACTCTTGCCTTCGACGATTTCACGCCATTGTTCACGAGCCTCGTGCTCCGAGCACCGGGTTGGTAGTCTGTACGCTAATAAGTTTCTTATGGCGTCCAGTGGCGTTGATGGTGACGACGGAGGAATAAGTCGGACAAGACGAGACCGTATATCACCTTGAACATGTTAACCCAAAGTATGAACACGGTGGTGGAGTGATCTATACCAATGGAAGGACCGCCTATTGTTGGAATGGATGGTAAGACCTAGGAAAGACGCGTCTCAAGAAACAATCGGCGCGCCTAATACACGTATAATCTCTGAAGAGGAACCTCCGTCGTCTGACACAGGGAGGACATAGCAAGCCTTCGTTCCAAAGGCTGAGCAGATAGCATTTCCACCAGTACCACCAGAGATGACTAGAAACGAGTACTCGGATTCAATATCGAATTGTCGACCCTGAACGGTTGAAGGAGGCAAAACGATGTGAGGGGTTTTTGGTGCAGTAGTATGAATTGGGAGGTCAAACACAGAAGAGCCTGGGCTCTGCAAGGGGTCAGACGGAGGCTGAAGCATATCGAAACCAGGCAAGCTCTTCCGAGAACAACCGAGAGCAGAAACAGAAGCAACATGATTGGTTGTTAGCCTGTCACGTGAGTCTATCCGTGACCTTGCTAGGTCATGTAAGCAGATCTTCTGTTCCTCCTTACCCCGTCATGTCCTCTGTTGGTCTCCTTCGAATACACTCAGCCGTTAGGGCTCCCTGTCTGCAATTTCTTTGCCCATTATACATCCCTCGTTCCTCCTTTGCACGTCCGAGCAGATTTGCTATGATGTCTGCATATACCTCCCCAGCTCCGTCTACATCATCCACCGCCGTTCCTGCACAATCTTCATCTACAACACCAACATCAATGTCAACATCACAGGAATCTCAACCGTTATTATCCCCAGATGCTGCCGCACCACAGACTGCCGCTGCACCACCTCCGGCCCCCAAACCTGCGCGATCTAGACCAACAATACGATCCACAAAAATTATTTTGACTGTGGTGCGTACATCTTCACATCGTGTAAACAGTAACATACTCAACTCACTCTTGTTCTTCATTTCAGACACCCAAGGCACTTGTACGGCTGAAGGCATTACTTTCTGCACCTACGCCCCAATTGATCAGGATTGGGACTCGGAACAAGGGTTGTGCAGGTTTACAGTACCACCTAGAATATGTGGAACAGCCTGGAAAGTTTGACGAGGTTGTCGAGCAAGATGGTGTCAAGGTTCTGGTAGACAGCAAGGCTATGTTTTCCATCATTGGCAGTGAGATGGATTGGACAGATGACGCATTAAGGTAGGAATCGTCCCTGAACAAGTATTGGGTTGTGCGCTAATCAGGTATTTTGCTCCAGTTCCAAGTTCACATTCAGGAACCCGAACATAGAGGACTCTTGTGGTTGCGGAGAGTCTTTCAAGGTTGGAGGGTAATAAGTTACAGATTTGTATATCTACCAGTACTTCGGTGCTGTATGAGCATATTTTACAGCCAACAATCTTTTTTTTTTCACATGTTTGAGGCTTGAGCTCGAAGTTGGAAGTCCGAGGACTCTCATTGTCAGCTGCTTGTTGGTCAGTTGGTGTAAACCCAGGCTAATGAATTGCAGAAGACTAGTACGCGAGGGACTACCCCAGGTGATCCAAATTCGAAGCACGTGGTCTTCATAGCTTTCCTTGAGCTTGAATGATCACTATTTAGACACTACAGTACCCAAGTGCGACGTCTATTCCCTCATTTTCTCTTCACATCGCACATTGTAGCATTTTGACTGTTCGCAGTATTCCCTCAATGGTTGGTTCAACGGCTCGTCCTGTTGGAATGTATCTAATTTGTGTTCAACTAGGTCATTATCGTGAACTCCCAGAAGTTCGCTTGGTTCGTCGTGTTCAAAACTGCTCGGTTTCCCATCATTCTCTTCTCTAACATAGACCATAGCGAGTCCTGTATCAAAGGCCATCGATCCTCGTCCTGTCATCACACCGATCGCCCTCTGTATGAAATCAAGAAAAAGGGTCGCCCTATCTCGCAGTGCGAGAAATGCAGGGCACTTCGCAGATCCAAAAAGGTTCACTCCAAATGCGACTGTGCTAAGGACATCTCTTCCTCTGCTCCTCTACCAGGACCTTCTTCCCATCCCATCCCAGGCTCGAAATGTCAGTATCATCTGTCACTGTTTTTTGGAATCATCCAGCTGATATCCAACGCTTGAACAGCACGGCGGTTTGTTCCATCTACCCCAGCTCTGCCCAATGGCATTAAAGACGTACTTTCTCCTTCTCGAACTGTTCCAACAGAGCCCGCAGACGCTCGGCAAATGGGTAAGAGCACTCTATCGCTCATTGAATCACAGGCTCCTCACGGGATTCGATATGAAAAAACTTAGTGGCGACGCTATTGAATCCATGCAATTGCAAAAGCGTTTGGAAGTGTGAATGTCGATCTCAATTAACCAGATCCAGCGATGCGTATCAGGATTCGTTGACCAAAGACGGGTTACATGCACTCGCTGAAGCTGCTCTTGCCCGCAGTGCTGTGAAACCTGCTCAACAAGCAGTACCCAAACGCTCAAGCTCTCGTTCATCTCTCAAAACGGGTCGGAAACGCTTCAAACCCTCCGAACAACATTATGAGAACAACGTGGGTCCAGAGCTGCCACCTATCCTTAGAGATTCTATCTCCGTTCCATCATTCCCGATCATGCCACCGTTGAGCATCATTACTTTATTAGCGGGCACGGGATGCACATGTGGCCTCGAATGTGCTTGTCCTGGATGTATCGAACATCGTGGTCCGGCCTATGCTTCAGGAGGTCATCTCGATTGTAAGGGTGGTAATTGCTCTCACTGCGTCGATCGGCAAAGCGATATTGCTATATCTCTTCCTGGTTTCGGTGGTTCATCCACTGGCACCAGTAGCATCGACATGTTTTTCGCTCGGGCCGCTGCCCTCCCAGCACCGCCCACAAATCTCAAGCCTGGCGTTCTAGATCCCACAGACATCTCATCAAGATATGATCTCGTGTCTGTTCCTAAGCTAGAGTGTTGTGGTGGGAATTGTCGCTGTCCACCTGGGGAGTGTGAATGTGGGAATGTTTGTGTTGGATGCTGCGAGGATCACCTGCGCGGAAGGAATTCCGAGGAAACAATCGCGAAAGCGATCTCGGAGTCTTCAATCGTACCCTTTGCCGACCGACAACCTGTGAGAAGCTGCTGCGCTGGCAGACGGTAGGACACCTGATATCAATGTAACCCTAACTTTTCGCTCTCCTGTCTTTTTCTTTTTACACTTATGGCCTGTTTCCTGTGAACCTGAGGTCTTGAGTTGTTCCCTTGGACGATTCATATAACCTGTGTATTTCAAAAGATGTATTTTTTTGTAGACCTCAGAAAGCATTGTTTTTAATCCAGTACCTAGCGTGGCTGCGGCTTTGCTGATATGTAAAAATACACACACTCTTATCTAACCAACACTCAATTCGAGGTTTAAGTACTCAGGTACCAGTGCCTCGAGAATATCTTAAACACTGTATTTCGAATCTGAGTAAGCGAACGTTGTTAGTCTTGAATCAAAGGAACGCACTCGTCATCTATAGTAACCGCACGGCAGGGGGGATACTGAGACACGTAGCTTCGTGCGGTAAATCTGAACTCACCATGATACTCGAACCGCGTCTTCGATAAGATAATATTAGAGATCAAAGACGAACAGATATAATTAATGATGCAGACTTTCTTGGGGTTATCGGGAGCATGCTTGATATACCTATCGTTGTCTGGCGGCCTGAAAGCAATCATATGCTTAGCCTTGATTACCGCTCCTCACTGAGACAACATCCTACCGTTCCTTGTGCTGCAGAGATTACTGTAAGAATCAGTGTTTAAAAAGAGACAAAGATTAACAAGACGTTACCTTGCATGATGCTAGCATGCTCTGTAAGGTCAGACATATTGAAATGACACCTAGAACTGGCGACCATTCGTTACCCAGAATAGAAGCACAGATCTGATTTTATAGTCTGTCAGTCCACAAAACTCAAAGGGAAATGAGCACTACATACGTGCCCATTGGAGTACACATGCTGTAGAGGTTGATTGGCATTAGGGAGAAGATTGAAAGAGAAAGTATAGACTGCAATATACTGGATGAATGGGGGCAACGAGGCCATTTCCAACAACGAATTGTACTGCCGGAGAAGATATCGGATAGGTAGGTTCAAATCTGAACTTTAGCGTGAATACCTCTCCCTGTACATATGAAGATCAGTACTACCAGATGCAGATGAATTGGATACGTGGACGACTTACCTCATAGAGGGAGTTACCCATGACTTGAATTGTAAAATTCCAACATTCAAAGTTGTCCGCAGACGCAAGGGTAATTCCTGAAGGATTGAACAAGCTTAAATACAAGAGGATGTGCCGAGGCAATCATACCAACTGGACAACCTTCAGTCTGAATCTCCTTGAGTTCTTTGCTTAGACGCCTGACCGAGATCGCAGCCATCCTGGATACGGGGTCAACAGCGTAGGAGCTCTGGTGTATCCAAGCGTTGTTGAGGTCCGTTAGTAGGCAACAGCAATCTAAATATATGATGCCTTCAGGTAGCTAACTGTGGTGGCGGAGATGCCAAACATGCACAAGCAAAGATACAGATATAATGTGCGTGACCTCGGATTTTCGCTTTCAGTTCTCTCCGCCTTAGAGTCACTTGCTGTCCTATCTTTTGTTATCGACGGACTCGCAGGCGCTCGCGGTCAGATAGACTGATTTCCTTGTTTTGTGGCATTCGGCACTGTGGACTGCAACCGCATACGACGCGACTGGCAAGGTATATACCATAATCACACCTTGTTGTATCTGTATCCATCCATATCTGGAGAACTGTGCGCGATCTACTTGAATACATGTTGGTAGTATCATTTTTGATAGCCTGTACTACTGCTTGCTCACACTGGTCCACTGGATTGAATCAACGACCCTAATTTTTCGCTTTCTTCCGGTGATCTGCTCTCCCCAATTCTCTTTGCTCTGTCCATGTTTACTTCTCTCAAGATTTCCCTGGCTCCATTATCTGCTAGCTTACGAGCCAGTTCAACACCCATCCGTTCAGCATCCTCTAAACTCTTGACGGCCTCCTCGATTTTAGATTCCACATGTGTATCCCCATTTAATGCTGTCACACTTCCACTTAGTGTCAATGTGGGGGCTTGTTCTTCGTTCAGATTGAGATGGCTGGAGACGCCAACCGGTACGCTGCAACCTCCCTCTAGTATTCTCAGCATAGCACGTTCGGCAGCAGTCGTCCAATGGGTCGGCCAGTGTGTGATTTTTCTGCATAACTCAATTGTTTCCTTGTCATCCGAGCGAATTTCGATTCCAATAGCGCCTTGACCAACAGCGTGATAGAGTTCTGGTGCAACAAGATCGCGTGTAACACGGTTTTCCAGGCCCATTCGTACAAGACCTGCTTTAGCAAGGATCAAGGCAGAGTAAGGTCCTTCTGGGTCGTCTAGTTTGCTTAACCGCGTATCTCTACAGACAAGGTCGTTAGTGGTATTTTGTAAAGATCGTATCGACTTACAGGTTACCGCGCTATAGCAAAAAGCTTGAGTCGATTTCTATCATCTAATTATTACGCGACTTACCACATCCTTGAAATTTAATCGTGGATATTTTCGCCTAAGCTGAGCAACACGTCTTATGCTACCCGTGCCCACTACACTTCCATCTGGAAGATCCTCGAGACTTTTCCACCCCTGACCACATTTTACCACTAAAGAATCCAATGGTGAAGCCCGTTCTAACACGGCAGCGATCTCACATCCATCTGGAAGGGTTGTGGGAACATCTTTCAGACTGTGCACGAGCATGTCGACCGTATTCTCTTTGAGGGCAACTTCTAGCTCTTTTGTCCATAGCGATTTCCCTCCGAGTATGTACAGCGGCTGAACTTTGTCTTTATCTCCCGCTTCAGAGGATATAAAGGAAGTCTCAAACTTGATAGACGGGAAGGCTGATTGGCACGCGGAGAGGGCAAGCTCGGTTTGTATCCTAGCTAATTTGGATGCTCTAGAGGCTAACGTGAAGGTTCTCTGAGGTGGATTGGTATCGGAGGACATTCTCTCCTTTTCGATTGAGAGATGGATGAAGCTGAAGATAAAACGTTTGACATCATGAGAGCTATATATGGAAGTTTCCCAAAAGAGTAGTGATCAATCCTGTACCAGATTATCTACAGCAATACAAGTGCCATCCCGTCTAATCCCACTGAATAGGTATAGCTAGCTGCGAGTCCTTCTTAGGCTTTCTTTCTTTCTCTTTGGCCTCCAGGAAAAGGATGTGGTACAGAAGATATGTCCACTCGTTCAACATCACCGGCATGCACCCTTGAGCAAAAGGCCTTCGTCAAACCCCGAACACAACTGATCTGAGGGTAAAAGTACTCACAGTGTAGACAATCAGTCGGCTCATTGTGTGCATCAGGTCGTTGTAGGGACATATCCCATATATCCATATAGATCCATATCGCACCCTCTTTCGTGCTACCCGTTGAACCCGCCCTCCTTTCTCTTTCTCTGTTTAAAATCTGGATCTTTCGCTTCCAGGCATCGTTATGATCAGGAAACATGTCCCAGTCCCATACAAGCCTACCGGAACGTATCTGCTGAGTTTCAGCGTCGTCGAGAAGCCGCTGTCGAACATTAATCTCATGATATCGGGCTGAGCGAGCATTGAAGTACGGCTCCCGTCGGTTGCGGCAACCTGGATGTCCTGGTGAGGTTGCACGATATATTACTGTGAGTTGGGATATTGATGTGAGTCGAGAGCCAATCTTGTCTACCTGCATTTCTGTATAGCCTTAAGTTGATAAAGAGCCGTATGATTTGCTTACCATCCCTGCGTAACATCCACGAAGGCGAGCATGTTCCTCTGGGAGTTTATTACGCGGCAACATGTTTATATCGTTTCGAGACCACTGAATAAGCG
>CEMT01388845.1:13350-24563 GCA_900068985.1 Pterula multifida | reverse complement strand
TCCTGGGAGTTGGTGATGGGCTAACGGTCTGTACCATATCATTCGAAATCTTGCGTGTCACATTGACCATCTCGCGTTGGTGTCCTATCTAACAGAACCCGCTCATTCAATACCCTGGGTACATTGCCTATTCAGCATCAAATCCTTATCACACCTTGACGAGCACGTCAACCATTCGATCTGCTAATACATCATGGAGTCAACAAGGAGGATGCCGGGACCAGGTAATATACTTCATCTCACAGTTGAGATGAATTTCCTGACTCTGGTAATAGATAAGCAACTGTTATGCTACTGGGACGAATTCAGTTTGCTCGGCGGCTCAATCATTTTGTAATAACAGGATCCTCGACCCTCTTGCGGGTGACTGGGATGTAGGCGATTTTCATTAGGGATTAGGACTAAAAGGGCTGTGCATTAACTTCTATTCTGCAGGTATACTATGTCCTTACACGCAACCCTGACCCATACCCCCCTTCCCTCACTACATTCTTGCGCTCCATTGCTTCTCAGATTGGTGCAGAGGTTAGCGTCTGTCTCTGAGGCCCTGGTTTTTGGATGCTAAGTGTGCAACTAAAGGCAGTCTGGTCCTCGAACAACCGATCTGTATATAATAACTTCGCATCCACTGGAGACTGGATGCACAATTCCGCGCCGGCTCTTGAGACTGTGATCAATGCAGGGGTAAGTGGTATCTGTTGTGTGCCTACGAGACCAGTGCTCATCCCAAGCTGCCCAGGTGCGGACTATTATTTATGACGGAGATGCGGTATGTACATCTCAAAATTTCAAGCTTGATGTACCAATCACAAGGTTTTTTCAGGATTATATCTTGAATTTCAACGGTGTCGAAGCCATGGTGGATAACTTGAATACTAAATTTTCCGCTCTCTATGCAACACAAGCATTCAAAAACTACACAGTCGGTGGTGAGGTGACTGGGATTTTCAAGAACGCAGGGACGTTCTCGTATGTCCGGATCTTTGGTGCTGGACATGAGGTTCCTGCATATAAATTTGGAAGACTTGGATATGGGGTTGCAGCGTTGCAGATGTTTGAACAAGTGATGTCTGGTGGTCCTTTGTTTTCTACTTAAGTACTCGGCGATTGTGTCTCTGGAATTTGCAACCTAGCACGTGAACACAATTTTCTCGAATGAATGATGTGGATCATCAACAACTTTCCTTAGCGCTTATCTACTAAGTTCTTCACCGTCGTTCAATTTTGCTTTCTCTCTCCAACATGACTGCCTCACGAACAGACCTGATAGCTTGGCTGAATGAACTGTTGCAACTCAACTATACCAAAGTCGAGCAATGTGGCACTGGTGGAGCGTACTGCCAAATTTTGGATTCTATATACGGTACGTATACGACCTTTTGATTTAGTCCTGGCCTAAAGGCAAGGATTAAGAGATCGGTCCATCGAAGGATCTTCTAACGCACGTATTGTGCATACAGGTGACGTGCCTATGAATCGTGTCAAGATGAACGCGAACCAGGAGTATCAGTACCTTGCCAACTTCAAAATTCTACAGACTTGCTTCAAAACTAAGAAAATTGACAAGGTACCGTTTCAGTACTTGTTTCTTTTAGAAAAAAAATATGCGCATGATCTCATAGTGCAATTGTAGCCCGTCCTTGTGGAAAGACTCGTAAAATGCAGAATGCAGTAAGGATAATGATCTACCAAAAGAAAGCGCAAGTGGGATGTCCAACTGACTGTTGTGACGCTTTATGACAGGGACAATTTAGAGTTTCTACAGTGGATGAAACGATTTTGGGACACCAATTATGGTGGACAGGGATACGATGCTGAAGCCAGACGGAGGGGAGCCCCAACGGATCCGCCAGCCACACTTGCACCGATCGCATCATCGTCCTCGAAAACTTTGGGAACTGGTGGGGGAGCGCAATCTAGGGGAAGAACTCCCGTTGGGGGAATGAGGATTCAGGACAGTCCCCAAATTGTGGAACTGCAGAGTCAGCTCAAAGATATGTCTCAACACGTGGAGGGTTTGGAGAAGGAACGCGACTTTTACTTTGAGAAAGTGAGTGGATCCATTTGACCCACATCCATCGTAGATCCTGACATTTTCTCATAGCTGAGAGAGATTGAGATCCTGGTTCAAGCCAAGTTGGAAGCCTCTCCCGACACCAAGAGCGAGGACCTGGTGGTCTTACAGCAAATCCAGAAGATTCTTTATTCAACAGAGGTGTGTGAAATCACATCAATTCTATGGGCTAAACTAATTCTATTCACAGGAAGGATTCGAGGTGCCTCAGGATGGAGCCGTCGATGAGGAAGAGATGTTTTAAGTTGCTACCACTAGATCTCACTCAGCTGGGCCCTCATTCTGTTGCTTCTCTCTATCATATTGTATCGATATCCAATTGCTTTCAATGTCTGCTTTCTTCGCAGAATCTTGGGAATCCATGTCTCATGATCTCTCATGATCTCTCATGGCCAGATGAGTCACCACTCAATGTAAAAAGGCTCGGGAGATTCCCAGAAATTTATTGAGCATTCCTCAACATGTACACTACCTCTTCCGTCTTTCTTCAGACCCTTGTCAATGTTGGAATTACCCATGTGTTTGTAAACTGGGGGTCTGATCATCCAGGACTGTTGTAAGAGTCGATTGCAAAGTTACATCATCGCATATCCACCTTTATCTCACGCGACCTTGTCTACCAGAGAGGATGTCGCAAGAAGAATTCGTTCATCAGATGCTCGCCTGAAGTTTATAACCTGTCCAAACGAGATGGTTGCTTTAAGCGCTGCTCAGGGTTTTGCGCAGGTCACTGGGAAACCTGCAGCTGTCATCGTTCATGTCGATGTAGGGACACAGGTGGATATTTTCTGCTGCGTCAGATTGAAATTCTTCAATAACCGGTCTTGCTAGGCCCTCGCTGGTGCTGTTCATAATGTTGACCGCGGACGCACTCCTGTCCTCATTTATGCTGGTGCATCTCCGTTCACGCTCAGTGGCAAACTGAAAGGCAGTAGGAATGAGTGGATCATGTGGGTGCAAGGTACATGAGTGATTCATACCTTTGATTCTATGCCGAGAGTATACGCCCATAGATACACCCGATCAGGCAGCAATTGTACGACAGTATATGAGATATACTGGCCAGATAAATAGTGGCAAGAATCTTTCTCAAGTGGTCAAACGAGCTCTGCAGATGTACGCTTTATCATCAAGCCTTTTTGAACCATGTTACATCTACCTGTTTTTAGTGCTACGAGTGAACCCAAAGGACCAGTTTATCTTTGGGCCCGACGAGAGGTGATGGAGGAAGAAATGGATGACAATTTTATGAACATTCCAGACGACAATCGCCTCTGGCCAGCAATTGAGCCTTCGGCACTTTCTGCTTCTGGTTTGTAACAATTTGCAGCACATAGCATTCAACTGATATATTCTTTGGCATAGCTACGCGCAGAATTGCTGACGCTCTTGCTAATGCTCAGAGCCCACTCATAATCACATCTCGTTTACCCAAAGAGAGCACATCCTCTCTAATCAGCCTATCCACTCTCCTTGGCATTCCCATGTTCTTTGCATGCCCCTCTATTCGTTCCGTCCCATTCTCTCATCCAAACGTAGTTGGCGTATCTTATCTCAATGCCCGAGCAAATTGCTCCCTCTTGCCTAACGCGGATGTGATCGTCATTATTAATTGCGATCTTCCTTGGTTGACATTCAACGGGGGATTCGACGATGTTAGAGATCTCAACTTGAGAGAGGATGCACGAGTCTTTATTCTTGACTCTCAAGATCCCCTCCAGTCGACGATGGGAATGTGGCATATCCCAGCAGAGTTGATCTGTCGCGCAGATTGCTCTGTGGCTCTTACACAGATTGAACAGGAGATACGCACGAACATACAGGTATCCATTGTGAAACGAGCGCTTGAAATCAAACAGCTCCATGATAATTGGGTTGACAAGCTTCTGGCTGCAGAGGATGACTATTCGAGTGGATTACATACCAATGCAAATGTCTTAGGTGTCTTGCGATCCGAACTTTTACGGCTGGGTGTTCTAGGGAACACTTTGGTCCTTAATGAAGGAATCAGTGGTTACAACTCTACCTGGGCTCACCTCTTGGCCATCGGTGGTGAATCTGGTTTGGACATGATAACCAGTGGAGGAGCCTCTCTAGGCTGGGGTCTTCCCGCCTCAATTGGTGCATTACTTGGTTTCACAAGTTTGGGTGCTAATGAAAAGAAGCTCGTGGTGGCTGTCGTGGGAGATGGATGTTATCTTTTCGGTGTTCCTAGTTCATCATTCTGGATAGCCAGGAAGTATGAAACTGTAAGTTTATCTTTACTGAAACCAACACTCGAATCTTTGACCAATTGTATAGCCTTTCCTGACGATCATTCTGAATAATGGAGGTTGGCAGGTGAATCATTCCAACTACCGAGTCTTATCTTTTTGAATTCAAACTTTACCCAATACTGTAGTCTCCAAAACTTTCTATGCTGGGAGTTCATCCTGTAGGTATTGGTGCCCCCATTCCAGGACACGAGTTGGGCGTCGGATTCGGGCCTCATATCCCAAATTATGCTGGGATTGCGATTGCTGCGACTGACGGATGGGCATTCGGTAGAAAAATTCTGGCCGGCGATGGAAAGCAAGCACTCGAAGAGGGCATCAAGCAAGCTATTCATGCAGTCTTAGTTGAAGGCAGATGCGCAGTACTAGATTGTGAGCTTAAGAGCATATGATCGATATAAACAAAAGACCTTCTGTATTTTCCTAGTTGACACAATGTTATGTGTAGCATGCCAGATACACATTGCCGCTAATATCGTTAGTGGTAGTAATCACTACGGAATGCCCTAGAACGCTTGACCCCTCCGGTCGTGCTGGCGGGAACACTGCTCGCGGTCTTGCTCGTCGCCTTTGATGCTAGAGCAGTCCTAGCACCAGAACATACGCCTAGATCTGTCCAAACACCAGACGCACCACCTGGGGTTTCGTTCTGTGTCCACCACTTAGCTTGCCACAGGTGTCCACTATTTCCAGTGACATGGATGAGAACGAGGCAATGTACTGGAAAGGGCCTTGTGCTTACTTGTACTGCACTTGTTGCCCGCCTGTGTAGGCAATGGAGCTGACCCAGGCGGCTACACCTCCACAACCACTTCCGCCGCCACCAGTTGTTGTTGTAGTGGTAGTCCCTCCCCCACCATTGCCAGTGCATGCGCTGACTGCAAGATGATCAACGTTGGTCCATGAATCAAGCTAAAGTGATCACTCACTAGCACTCCATTCGCTATTAGGGTTGGCCGCTGGAGTAGCGGACGCAAACCATTTTGCCTTTCAAGTATCCGTGTATCAGCTTACTATGCACTTTGCCTCAATAAATAGGCCCACCTGCCATATATATCTATCGTCTAACCTTCAGACGTGTTCTGAGAATCCAACACAAACACTTACCCATGATAGGAAACTTGAGAGCCTCCGGGATAGTTGTTTCCAGCAGCAAAAGCAGGAGCAGAGCAAGCCGGGAAAGAAAACCCCGTACCTCCAGCAGCTACCAGCTTGTTCTTGATTGCCAAATCGTATCGGCTGTTAACTATAGAGGTATCTAAGTTGCACGGCGTTTTGTATCAACTACTATGAGCGCATACCATAAGCCTGGCCTAGTCATTGAGCTGGTATAAACTGATGGTGCTCCATGGGATGACGAATTTACTCACTAGCGTCCCAAAGCATGACACCTCCAAAAGAAGGGAAACTTTTCCTCATTGCGACAGCAATGGTACCGAGCCTGTTGATATCTTGATACCCTCCACCTTGACGATTATAGGATTAGGTCTTGAAGCTGACAGGAGCTGACCTGAATGATACGCACCAGCCAATGCAGCAGCTGGTGCCCCAAGGTAAACTTTTACATTGGGGTTCTTACTAATAGTACGGGCCCATTGGTCCCTGGCGCAAATTTTGCTAAGCCTTAACTGAAACGTATGCATCTCTGGATGACTGACCAAATCCCAAAGTTCCATGACTGCGGCCTCGGTTGAGTCAAGCAGAACTCAGAACAAATTGGATGACGTACTGAAGCCGTGGGATAATTATTGATACCACCTGTAGAATGATCAGACCTTGCATGAGGTTTGTCAATATTAAGGGAATGTACATGGGTTGTTGTCTAGAACGCAAATTAATTAGTGCACACCACAGAAATCTGAAAGCGAGAATTACAAAATTGAACATAGACGGCATCGAAGACTGCGTTGTTCAGCACATTTCCTAGAGCAGCATCGGGATAGACACATTGAGGTGCAGCAGTAACGTAATACCTTCAATGATGATCCATAAGATGCGCCCAGAGTAAAGAGAGCATGAGAAAACCCTACTTCTTGCTAGCACCGCTATAGAGCGAACGCAGTTGGTTAACAAATGCTACATAACTTGAACCACCACCACCCTCGATATCGAGATCCACACTGCAAACGCTCATTAATCCTTTTAGAGCCCTGGTGTTAAATATCCACTTACCCATCGAGTACGGCATCGCCGAAAGGACGAGTTGAGCTGTCAACGGAGATAAGGCTGAATTTCGGAACAAGCGGTATCCATATTAGGCGACAACGGACCTTGAGCCACCAAGGAAGAGGTTCCATATCTGCGTTGCAAAGCTTCGAGCTTGATCGTCCGAAGAAAAGCCAACAGAGGCGGTTGCACCTCCCAAACTGATAGTCTGGAAGGATGAAAACAATGAGAAAGACATTTCAGTCGGAGAGCTTGATCTCTCTAACCAGTATCTTGCCTTTGGCCTGACAGGCCTTGATGTCAGCGCCGAGCTTCTGGCACTGAGCCAGAGAGCTTCCCTAGCAAGAAAGGAGTCATTCAATAGACGGATCTCACAGGGAAACGTCGTATCACGTACTGGGAAAGTAGAGTTATCAACATTGTTGCAAGCTGAGGCGAGATTTAGCACAGGAAGCCCTCCCGGTCCAAAGAAGGTGGTAATGAAGGCAATTGGAATTGCATCTATGGCACTATCCTAGGTAGTCCAAACGATGGTCGATGAGGTATTGCAACTGAGCTCGAGAGAAATGCAGACCTGGCAATAGAATGATAGAGTCTTTTGGAAGTTGGCAGTATCACTGTGACTAGCACCGTAAGAGTTTTGACCCCAGTAAACTGCGGTCTGGCCAAAGTTAGTCCGAATCTTCAGCGCAAAAGTGAGTTCAAGGTCATACATTGTCATAACGGCTGCCATCGAAAGCAAAACCAGGGAGTGCAGCTAGTAAAGGCAACAGAGTGATAAGACTGTGCATCCTGACCTGAGCAACGAGATAATAGCTGAGACTCAAAGCTCTTGAGGGTATATAGTTATATATACTGCTGCGATTACTATTTACCACTCGCCGAAGAGGGCCATGTGCAATGTGAGCTCAAGGCATAAGGACGGCGATGAATCGTGATCTGCACGTTGAAAGCCATGCGAAACTCTGGGTCTTGAGATGCAAACCCGCGCAGAATAAGTTGCCGTGAAGCTGCCGCCCTTGAGGACCTGGAGGGAACGGTAGGAGACGTATGGACTATTTGCCTTTCCTGGCCTTGTGTTCCAGCCCACAGCGACGATGCAGTCGCTGTTCAGCGCTACTTGTATACTCATACAAAAATAAATTGGTTACTATAGTTGGAATGCTCTGGTGTGAAATCGTCGTAATCTCCCAGAGGGCGCAACAGGTGATAGAAAGTTTGCCAGGTGAAGCATAGGCCACGCTTCAGAGAAGTAGCATGTGTTAGAAAACACCCATGTGCGCATGGGTCGACATGTAGTCCGAGGGATGACAATAGAACAAAAGCGGAAACATGGCAGCTCCGTCAAGCGTGGAAACTGCATATGGAGATAAGTCCAAGTATCATGGTTTCAAGTCACGAGCGCCTCAGTTAACATTGAATATTGAAGTTAGGAGGTTGGGTTTCTCATCATCAAGATTGAGGATCAATTGATAATGCGACGCTTAAGCCTTTCCTTGTCACAGAACAACCACATGTGATTCTCGAAAAAGCTAGCTTACTTTTTCTCTGGTATTATGTGTTGATGCTCTGCCTTCCACCACTGTAGAGAAAACACATCGTTGAGTACGAACCCAAAATTATATAGGGAAAAAGCAAACCTCGAACAACCGATCTAAGCCTTCCTCCAACCCAACATCAGGCTCATACCCCAGTACTCGCCTGGCCTTCTCAATGTTATACCATCGTGTAGCACAACTGAATGAAACTTTGAACCTCGTGAAGGTGGGTTCCTTGCCGGTCAACCAACCGAACCACTCAGAACCTGTCGCAGCCAGTAAACCAAGCGATCTCGACAACTTGAAAGTGTTTCTTGGTTTCCTCTTCTCTGGGAATAGGTCATCCAAGCGCTTCCAAATAGCACGGGGGAGGTCCCAGAAGTAAACGGGTTCTCCGTTCGTGATAAAGAATGCCTGGCCACAAACATCAAGTGGGGAGTTATTATTATGGGTCAGCTTATACCGAGCGATGGAGCCCTCTGCAAGAGGGTCAAATCTAGTGCGGACGACTGGTCGGGACCGTGGGTCTTCTGGTTGAGTATAAGCTGCTTGCAGCTCTTGTGCATTAGGTGGAGGTTCAACACAAGGGCCAAGGGGCCGTGCCTCAGAGGTAGGTAAACGCAGGTTAGTTGTTGTTAGGGATACTTGAGGCAGGGAGTAGTTAAGAAGCTGGGATTCTTCTTCTGTCGGTGGAATATCAGCGACAGGCCTAAAATCGTCATAAAACCTGGATGGTGGAAATTTCGGGGGACCAAGTCTATCGGCGGCAAGGAGATGAGCCTTGACAACGTTGCCTACATAAGTCCAGTCGAACAGATTGTCGTTATCTCCAATTTGAAAGTGTGTTTGTCCACGTTCGTAAACCTGGTAAAGGCCACTCATTAGTTGACGGTCTCCTGGTCTGTTCACGAATCATGAAATGAGTGGAACTGACGTAAGATATAAAAAGACAGAAAAAATACCTACCCGAAGATACCAGCAGGCCTCAGAGCAACGGTCCACAGTCCGCCAATCCCATTAGCTTGAAGAACGGCTTCCTCTGCCTTAGCCTTAGACTCGTTATACGCGTCCAATGGTTTCTGAGGAGAGCTAAATCTCTCATCTGCATCAATGAGGTCTGAGCCGTCGAACACAACTGAAGCAGAACTTGTAAAAACAAGCTTGGAAACGCCTTGTTGAACGCAAGCAGCAATGATGGCCTTTGTACCATCGACATTAACTTTCCAGTAGAGAGCGGGATCATTGAGACCTGCGTGAGGTGAGGCATTATGAATAACACAAGTAGCGCCGGACTAATGCCAGATATACGTGAGTCTGTGCGACTAGGGTGAGCTTGGATATGACGAACCTTTCTTAGGGCTGCTACGACCTCTTCCTGCTCACTTATGTCACCAGAATAAAAGGGGACATCATGGTACCTCTGCACTATATCCAAGACCGATACGGAATCACCTCTGTCAAGCAAAGCCTGGACTATATGGCGACCAAGAAAGCCAGAGCCACCAATAACGAGGTAGGTATCACGAGGAGCAGCCATTGAGACTGAGGTAAACGTTCGAAGTAAAGCTGGAATATCGAACGACCACAATTTTACAATTTACACATTCTCGGTCCGGTCTTTCCGGCTGAATCCAGGCTTGTCACTTGAGTGCGTTCCCTTACACAAACTTGAAGCGGAAAGGTGCACTGCAAGCGTTGAAAACGTTGAAAATTAGAACAGAGCCAGAAATAACAACACCGCACAGAAGGTCTTTCATCTGTACATCGACTATTGTGTGGCCCTTTCCCATCCTCAGGCTCCAATTTCTAGTATCACCGTATCCATAAGTACGATGTCGCTATTCCCAGATTCAACACCAGCCACCATCTTATCATGTCAATTCTCTTCCTGGTACCCAAAATTCAAGCATCAAAGTATGAAATCTACCATCATTCGACCTCTCAGCCAGGACTTCATCCACTATCTTAATTCTGATGGTGTATTTGTACCAGAAGGTTCAGAAGACGTGTCCGTAGTTAATATCTCTCAATATCACTGCATGCAATTGAGACTACTTGGATTGGCTACTTTATAGACCTTACGAGAGTACTCTTTCGGACGATGAAGACCAAGACAACACTGATCACAGTGATGATGATGATGACGATGACGGACAACGACATTTCTCGTTTCCCGAGCTTGATAAGCAAATTCGGGAGTGTATCGAAGACTATGGTGCTGTATTCCCAAAGCTAAACTTTTCCTCTCCAAAGGTGACTTTTTGTCTCTTCGGATGTCTGCAGATACATTACTTAGTGGACATCGTAGGACGCATATTGGGTACTCCCCCCTTCGTCACCTCTGAAGTGCACCTCCCCAGCCGACGTCTACCTACTGCTCAAATCGTCTGATTTTATCGCGCACGACCTAGGCAAAGAGAACGTTTTTGCGGGGTGTGACCTCTCGGGTTCTCCTTTCGACTACGAACTGGAACTTGTTCTGAGGAAATGGTATCCTGTGGACCGCAGTCGGGAATTTCGTTGCTTCGTTCGAGACAACGTTCTCTTAGGTGAGTTGTTGCCCTTGGCGGAAGTCATCTCATAATACTATCGCAGGTATTTCACAACGCGACATGAACTTCTACGATTTTATGAATGAGGCTGCGAATCAAAACAAGATTGTTGACGCTATATCGACATTCTTTGAGGAGCACATCAAGGGAAAGATGGAAAAAACCAGGCACTGTCAGTGCCACTCGTCTTCCTTCTACTGAGACGACTTATTCTGTTCTCTAGACACTTTCGATTTCCTCCTTACACGAGATCTCTCCAGCGGCCACATAATAGATTTTAACCCCTTTGTGCCGAAAACAGATTCATTGCTGCTTGGGTATGATGAACTACTTGAACTGCATCTTTCGCAAGAACACATACCCGAATTATCAGTGATCGATTCTCGCGCTCATCCAGCAGCGAATACCAAGGGTCCAACGAATCAACATAATATGGTACCCTTTGACGTACTCAACCTTAGCAGTGGAAGAGATATTACCGATTTCGCGCAGATCTGGAAGGAGCAAATCGAGAACGCGTCCAAAAGTTGACCTCAAGGCATCGAACATACACCAAACTATAGTACAACCTGAGTAAATACATAAATGTAGCATAGTACGCCAGCTTCTG
>CEMT01388841.1:0-13668 GCA_900068985.1 Pterula multifida | reverse complement strand
AGAATGATTCCACGGTCTCTCGAATACTAGTGACTACTACATCACAGGCAAAAACTCTTCAAAAAACATTGACAATATAGTTCACATCCGAGAATACAAAGGAGACAGGACGCGTTTGAATAATAAGTACAGCGTACACTGCATAGATCATTGTGCCTGGTCTTGCATTCCTGACCAAAGACCAGAGAGCGCCGGCCAAGCGGTCAACCTATACCCAGAAGTAACAATCACTCACGTTGGTAATGCTAAGATGTAATTTTAAGAACCCACCAATAAATGTCGTCGCCAAATGCGGGGGGGAACATCTGAGTCCAATCTGTCTGTTGAATATCATTTCCCTCAGTACCTTTCGGCATGATCCCTCCTAACTCATTCATGAACTGATCTACTGCGTGGTCAGCAGGGCCTTGCTGCTGTCCATGAGAAATTGGTTGGTTGTCGGGCCTGTCGAAGATCTTCTGGGCTCCAGGATGATCGAATAATGAGGTGAAATCAGATTCCTGGGGCCTCGAATCGTTTGCAAGGGAATTGGATTGGGATAGGGGCGAAGGCGATCTCGATGGTAGAGCAGAAAGCGGACCATTGAGCCGATGCAGAAGTTGATGAAAATAACGAGCGAGATAAGCAGGTGATTCTTTATCATGTCTACGTTCGTTTGAGTGCATTGAGGGCTGATCGAGATCCACAAATTGAATCGGTACGCACTTTGCCGTCTTGTTGGCAGCCGTGATGATCTTTGCGAATGCTTGCCGTATCGACATAACGAATTGCGGACCAATCTTTCGAGCATTCTGTGAAGGAATTATCAGTCAGAATCCAGACAGTAGTATTGAATAATGGCCTTGGTCAAAATTAAACCAGCATTCGCCGTATTGAAGGTGAACACATCCTGCGAATTTCTCATTACCCCCGAAGGCTCGAACAGGCCTGACACAAAATCTAGTAGACGCATTGTTGCGTTCACTAGTTCTATACACCTTTCGAAACTAATGGCCTCTGCTTTACTCTCGATGTGGAACGTTTTGTGGACGGGCTGTGCGTACAGAGCCTCGTAATACCTGATTTCAGCACACAGATCGTAGAAGTGGAACATCGTTACTGAGAGGGAGTCAAGAGGTACGGTACGTGGGTCTGAACTAATCAGCCCGGGGAGCTTGGCGAAAGAAACCCCGAACTCACCAGCGAAACTGCATTGAGATCAGTTAGCTTTTGCATAACATTAACATCGAGGAAAATAAACTCACGTGCGATATTTCTTTCTCCATGCAAGATGCTGGTTTCGTGCGTCTTGCAAAAGGTGCGAGTGAGCCACTTCATTTGATGTGTCTGCCGTGCGCATTAAATGATATAGGGTCACAGTAATACATGCAAGCTCGTTGGCGCCGGCTAATTGAAAGTCACAGAAACAAGGGTATCTTTGAGTATGAGATACTGCCCAGGCAAAAATGTCAGGGACAAGATGTGGGGGGACCATTCTAGGCTTCATATACTGCGAACTAACAATGGTAGCGATAAATCGATACGGTTAATAGAAAATCAATGTAAATTACCACTCACGCAATGCTGAGATAGAGGGGAGGAATGAGTCAGGATCTGATGCTCTTTGCCCATGCAGAAGGGAGGGCTCGATCACTTACGTTCTGTCAAAGCCTAGGAGAAGATTAGATTGGTCTACAACTCTTGGGCACACTCAGGAATCTACTAACAAACCAATTCTGATTGGATTACATTACAATTTATTAGATGATGGGATAGATTATAAGGTACTTACGTATCCATGTTCTCTCGCAATTCTGTCAAAATGCAGTGAAGAAGTTTTGAAAAGGCCAAGGTCAATATTTTTACTCACCAAGGTCTCTCTAGCCTCCCTCTCGTTCTCTGGTAGATCGGCCTGACCGTTCACAAGGCGGGTATGGCTCCAGGTTTCTACAAGATGCAGGTCGAGCTCGAAAGCCATCCTGACCGCAAACCCAATCTTCCTCCACGCAGTGGGATCGTCGCACTCCTTCCAGAAACACAATATGCTCAAGCTTTGGATGAGTTCGAGGCTGCAATTGTCACTGGCCATAGCCTCGTTCAAAAGAAGTTTCGCAATAGTGAGAATCTCGCGATATACTGATAGTTTAGATATGAATAGCTTGGCGGAGACTGCAAGAACTGACGAGAAGAGGAGTGATGATTGTTGACGTAGGTAGGTCATCGTATGGAGAGCTGAGTCCAGAAGTGCAATGAATGGGTTGAGATGGGAGAAATAGCTGCAAGGATATCCGTAGGATAATCAGCGAATACTCTCAAACAAGTGTAGTCAGGCAAACATACCAAGACACTAGATGTGAAGCGTCAGTTGCAGATAGTATTCCCATGGTCACCGGATCTCTCCAGTGATCACTGTCATCTAGATCCTCTCCTCCCCGTCGTTCTGGCTGTAGGAGGCCTGCAGGTGTCTTCAACCGCCCGGCAACCGAGTAGTCTCTGATTCTAGGACGCTTTGCGGGAAATGATGGTGAATTTGTAGAGCCAGAGCCAGAGCCAGGAGAAGCGTTATCTGAGTAAGTGTGAGGAGGCACCGTAACAGGTTGAGCACTGTGCTGAGTATGATCATAACAAGGAGATGACTGATTATGGAGACAGCTGAAGTCAGATAAGAGCTGGCTAGCTTGATCAGAGGAAGTAGAAGGGGATCTCGGCTGATGCCTGAGATCTGAGATACGTCCTGCAGAGAATGAAAAGTCCTGGTTGTGAAAGCCAAACGGTGAGGGGAGAGATGTGGGTGATTGTGCTTGATCGCGATCTGATGTCGAGGGCTCAACGGGGCTCGTCGAAAATGTGCTGGATAAATCTCCGGGATCCTTTGCTACCACAGCGGGTGGTAGAATGTATGGTCTGTGGAGATACAGGGTGGAAACGCCGAATTGATATCTCAATTGTCCAGAATACTGACCTATCAGGTTTAGTCGAACGGCGACCTCGTCTATGCTCCCGATATTCGCAGACAATCTTTAGCCGGAGACAGCGAGAGCACTTAACACCGATACCAGCATTTTGGCATCGAGTCTTTACTGCCCTGCAAGCCAGGCACCTGGAAACAGAAATAGGATAAGGATAGAACAATCACAAATATCATTTGTACTGATGCAAAGCGTCGAGTCTCGATCGACTTGCACTTACGCAACATTGAAGTTAGACTTCTTATCAGACTCTCCTGGTTGTGGCTCAGACAAAGAGCCATCATGTCCATCTTCAAGGATGCTTCCTGTCAGTTTCTCCATTGGCTTCTAAGCCTATACCAATAGTGTGCGTGTATGGGGGCGGTGAATTGGAGAATTCACCGATCACGTGGTGTGTTCCTAACTAAACTGGCTCGATCCCGGCCCGGACTCCTTTGTTGTATGTTCGATTTCCACCCCACATCAAAGATATACTGTCAACGGATGTACAATAGACTCTAGAAGAGCCTCCATGGATTCAATCATCACCAAGCTTCGTGGTCCGCGATAATGTTGCGACCTTAAAATTTCTTCTATTTCCGCCCACTCTCTTCATTACTATGTCCGAGAAATTCCAGGCCCATGGTTACTACTACTTGACACCAGAAAGTTGCCTTGGACAATCAAGAGGATACTATCAGTGCGCTACTCAAAACCTCATAGATTAACGATTCATCTGCACTCGGTAAAGGGAGGACACTTGGGTGATACTGTCGCATATGTTTTACCTTTGTGTGGTGCACGCAAATCACTGATCCAGATTTTTGATTGAGTTGAGTTTCATCAAATCTTCTGGCAGACTATGAAGCTTGGACCCTTGAAGTACACTGTTCTCCCGTAAGGTACGCCTATGCTCTCATATTCGGCTAGAGCTTGAGGTCTGAAACCACCCAGCACACGTCTTTCGCCTGGGCATCTCCAATAATGAAGCTCATGGCCGCATGATACCGAAACATTTGATGATCTAAATATTTCAATGCCCTGGAAGGCGGCTAATGCCACTTCTGAGATGGCGAGAGCGTGGTCACTCGAGGTCAACGTAATCCACTGAGCGATCTATCGGACTGGGGTGTGCCCATGAAGAGTTACTGAAAGGGTGTCCAAATCGGCACATCTGTTGTGGAGGACTGACTCCCTATAGTATTGCTCTCTTTTCCCCTTTCCAATTTTTCTACTGAATAAGTGGGGTTTAGTAAACCCGAATCCGTAGCAGTCCAACACAATGCTATTGCCAGGAAGAAGAAGATAACCTCGTGGTAGTGCTGAAATCCGAGCAATTCGACTGATCACATCAGATTCATTGCGCGTCTGTCTCCCGTGATTTGTTTCACCCGTATCTAGAACAGACGCTTAGCGCAAGCCTCTCATATAAAAAGCAGACAACAGGACCTCTTGTCAAGCTGGCAACTTGTGCTTTTACTGTCCAAGTGCCTCTCTTTGGCAATTGTACCTTGCGTCAATGACCTTAACTAAGTCCATTCTTGCTGGCTTGCTTTTTGCTGCACGTTATGCACCATGTGCAAGAGCTCAGACTGACTTTGACTGGAGTTCAGTGAGTTCTCCTACTCCTTTATTGACATTGGCTTGGTCCTTTCGCTAAGATATCTGACGGCTTTCTCTCGACAGATTACACCTAGCACCAGCTTGAACTGGGTGAACTGCTACGAAGAACCTTTCCAATGCACTCGTCTCTCAGTAGGCCTTTTCTGCTGGATCTCGTTCATTGTCTTAGCATCAAATCTAGGTACCTCTAGACTACTCCAATCCCAGGGCAGGCACTGTAGCACTTGCCCTGATTCGCATACCGTCCTCTGTCGGGTCCAATTCTCCATCTTACCGAGGACCGGTTCTTTTCAATCCAGGGGGACCAGGTATCTCTGGTGTCGATGTTGCTATAGCCCTAGGCGGTGCGATCCAAGGAGTATTTGGTACAGAGTTTGACCTAGTGAGCTTTGATCCGCGAGGTTTGTCCCTAATATTGTGACATTCTACCAATATCTCATGCAAATCTTTCCATAGGCATTGTTCGATCCACCCCTGTCTTCAGACTCTTCGAATCCGATGCGCAACAGGCTGACTTTAACCTTGGTTCGGATGCTGCAGACATGGAGCTTAGTTCTCTCTCGACCCTGCCCCAAAGATACTCCAAGATGCAAGAGCTCGGGAACGTGGCGAAACGGAATGCAGGAGCAATCGTCAAGTATATGACAACGGAAAATGTAGCAAGAGACATGCTGCGCATTGTCGAGGCACATGGACGACAGAAGTTGCAGTACTGGGGTATCTCGTTCGTACTTTTTATTTACATTTCTTCGTAGTCTACTAATCCTTGGGTTAGGTACGGGACTGTGATCGGCGCTACTTTTGCTGCTTTGTTCCCGGTAGGTACATGTTATCCTGTATAGGTTCTTGGCTAACAATTCCCCCTAATCGCGGTCGTTAGAATAAGGTCGAGCGAATTGTACTCGATGGTATGACTCTCTCTAGTCTATTTATCCTCTAATCAACACCCAATCTATCCAGGCAACGAGGACATGATTGGTTGTTATGCAAGTATGTTGCTGAAGGGGCTCTCTGTCTACTGTCTCATTTACTTTTACTTTTGTAGTTGACTGGCGTAATCACGTCATAGACGCAGACAAAGCTCTTCAAGCATTTTTTGACGAGTGCGCTGCTGCAGGTCCCAATTGCGCGTTCCATTCACCCACCGCCGCAGCTATTAAACAACGTCTCGATGTCCTGCTTGACAGTGTCAAAGAACAACCTGTTCCGGTGCCAGGCGGTGGCACTCTCACTCTTGTCGGTCTCAAGGGTGTTATTCTTGGGTCTCTCTTCGAACCCTTTGCCTCCTTTGCACCACTCGCCACTGGGCTTAAAGCCTTAGAGGATGGAGATCCTACGTTATTATATGAACAAGTTGACAGGAACGGCGATGGGATAGAACAAGCTGTTGTTTGCACAGATGGCGTTACTATTACGGATACTCCCCAGGAATTGGCAGATTATGCAGAAGAAATTCAAGGCTACTCCGAGTACTTTACTAGCTTTGTGGCTTCTTTTAGGCTGTTTTGCTTGTGCGTCGCGCGTCATTGCTTTCCCCTTCCGAATGCTTACTTCTCTCCTTGTAGTGGGTGGAAGATTCATCCAACCACCTTCAAAGGTAAAGTTCTACCTTCATCCCTGACTGCATCGTTCTCATATACTACTGTGATATAGGGCCTATCCGTGGCAATACTAGCTTCCCACTGATGTTTATAGGCAATACCGCCGACCCTGTCACACCGCTTTCGATGTTTGTCAAATTGCTAGGGTACTACAATTCCACCCTTGACTCATTTCTTCTCTCTGCAGGGCCAAACAGACTTCGTCGGCCTTCCCGGGCTCCAAGGTCTTAACATACAATATTCCTGGTGTATGTTTTCCTTCTTTGGGCCACACCAACACCACCTCTTACATTATTCAATAGCACACGTCCTTTGCTTGGGCATCTGCCTGCGTCATTGACTATGTCAACAAGTACTTCCAAAATGGCACCCTTCCCGCTGATGGGGCACTTTGTGACGATGCGGAGATCCCGTATTTCTCCAATCAGTCCGCAACGAGTTCCATTGCTGGTAATAGGCGAGATTTGAATGAGGTCGTTAGGACGTTGAGGAAGGCGGATAAGACTAAGTTGTTTGTACGTGGTGGACAGATTACAGGTGGTGGATTGTAAGCGTAGAAGTACTAAGATAGTTTCTATCTTGCGCTGCTCTAGGTAGAGCGACTCTGTTGATTATCAGTTCTATCCTGCTCTATCATAACCGTATGATTCTATGAACTTTGCCTCACCTCAATTTTGGTGCCTCGTTTCGGCTAAATTATCCGACGGTGGTGATTCATGTGAGGTAACGCGAACCTTATCCTGTCATCTTGGTTTGAAAAATCGTTGTCGCGATGCAGCGCTTTTTATCGTCTACTTCCATCTCCCGTTCTCTCCTCCGCCTATCCTACTCACGTCTCTCTTTTGCCTCTAGAACAATGGCAACATCTACGACTCATGATTTCGTATGTTGCCTCCTATTCATGGCTCAAGTGGTCAATGTCTGATAATATTACCAATTGGTGGTTTAGAACAAGATTTTGTACCAGCCTCTGGCTGAGATAGATCCTGTGGTTCAAAATATCATTGAGAAGGAGACATGGAGACAGCTTACAGGTCTCGAGCTCATTGCCTCTGAGGTAAACCTCCAACTCAGTTTGCTTGTGAAAGTCAGAGCTTTGACAGTGCTCTATTGAATGACATAGAACTTGACTTCGCTCGCTGCTATGCAAGCCAACGGGTCGATACTAACCAACAAGTACTCTGAGGGTCTTCCTGGTGCTCGTTACTATGGTGGAAACGAGTACATCGATGAGCTCGAGCAACTCTGTCGCAAGAGAGCCCTGGAGGCATTCAACTTGGACCCTGCTAAGTGGGGTGTCAACGTGCAGCCATATTCTGGTTCGGTATGTTGAATTGCGTCTTTCGACTCTTGTTTTTTGCTGATTCAATTTTCTTCCGTAGACTGCTAAGTAAAACTATTCTTGTCATGTACCCAGTGCCTTGGATACTAATTACTTTCCAAACACAGCTTTGCAGCATTGACTGCTCTGTTGCAACCGCAAGATCGTCTTATGGGCCTCGGTTTGCCTGATGGCGGCCATCTGACTCACGGCTATTATGTATGTTGACGCAAAAAAAATTATGTTCTGATACTCATCTCTCGGATAAATCCTCCAGACCGCAAAGAAGAAGATGACAGCGTCGTCAATCTACTTCCAGTCTCTTCCTTATGCTATCCATCCGGAGACCAACCTTATCGATCATGAAACACTTTCTAAACAGGCAAAGATCTTTAAGCCACGACTCCTCATCTGTGGTGCTTCTGCCTACCCAAGGGACTGGGATTACAAGGGCTTGAAGGAGATTTCTGAGAGGGAGGGTGCTTGGTTGATGTGCGACATGGCCCATACCAGTGGCCTCATTGCTGCCAAGGAGCTCAATGACCCATTCGAGTACTGTGATGTCGTCACTACTACGACGTATGTCTCCACGTTACTGGTTATCATTCCCGATTCTTATTTTGACCAAGACACAAAACCCTTCGTGGTCCCCGAGCTGGTCTCATCTTCTTCAGGAAGGACCTGAAGGATACTGAGCTGGAGAAGCGTGTCAATGAAGCTGTCTTCCCAGCCTGCCAGGGCGGCCCCCATAACAATGTATTCTTATTTACTTCGTTTGTTATTCTCACCTGACATTTACCCTTAGACTATTGCTTCTGTTGCTACTGCCCTTCTCCAAGTCGCTCAACCTTCCTTCAAGGCTTATGCTAAGCAGGTTGTCGCCAACGCTCGAGTACTAGGGCAGGAACTAGTTGCTCAGGGCTACAAGCTCCAGACCCAGGGCACAGACAACCATCTGATTCTCTGGGACCTCAGGCCTCTTGGTCTGACTGGTAGCAAACTTGAGAAGATTTGCGACCTCATGGGTATAACTATCAATAGTATGTTCTTTGGTTTTTCGTTATCTAAAATGGTGTTTACTGTTGTTCTCTAGAAAACGCTGTCTCTGGCGACACATCTGCCCAGGTTCCTGGTGGAATTCGTCTCGGTACCTCTGCCATCACTTCTCGTGACATGGTGGAATCCGATGTAAAGGTTGTTGCTTCGTTCCTTCACCGTGCAGTTCAGTTATCTCTGGAATTGCAAAAAGAGGCTGGTTCCAAGCTCCTCAAGGACTTCGTCAGGGTAGCTACTTCTCCCGAAGCGGAGGGCTTCGCAAAGGTGAAGAGACTCAGGGAGGAAGTTGAGGCTTTCGCTATGAAATTCCCTCTTCCTGGTGTGGACACCAAGAACCTTAAGAAGCCGGATGGTCTTAAGGAGCTCTGATTTCACCTTTCTTCTTCCTGGGACTAATGGGAATGCACTGATGGAGAATCGTGCAACGTGACGCCGACGCCAAAAAGATTCAACACTTACACTAGTCCTGGAACGGCTATCTCAACATCGTCCGTAGATTTTTTGACTGTATTATTGTTGTCACGCATATTCTTTTGTACTTACACGCCATATTGTTCTGTATCATCGACGTTCAACCGTGCTAATCATGCATAATTCATGTCTATCCTTGTGCTTCTATGTTTTCTGTGATACTTTTAAGATCCTCCTATCCAGTTTGTTGGTTCCCAACAACACTTGACAGAGTCGTCAGCACCACTAGTACATTGGACACAGAAGGTTCCATGCCCGTGCTGCGCCGAAAGGACACCATGTTTAGCGTTCAAATAACTCGGACTAGTCGGTGATTATCGATTATCAATTTTCGTCTGATCCCACGATAGCTGTCATCTGTTGTGATCAAACGATTATTTTTGGTCTTAGTATTGACGAGATATTGGTACTATATATAGCACTGAGGTGACCCGTGCCCTCTCTGCATTGTGCCACCACTTCGAATACCAGCAAGATCGCCTCATACAATGCTGAACTTTTATTGGTCTATACTCTAATGCCGCTCGACCTACACTATCACCCCTCGAATTCACAGATATCCAGTTCAGTGACGATTGTTCGAAGTGTGGACCGACGATGATCGACGAGAACCCGTTCGGACTCCCGGTCCTCAAAATACTGATTCGCCTTATGGGACACCAAGTTGACCTGGGCGCTTAGTAGTAAAATGATGCGATGGTATGTGAAGATGATTTTCATCATCGTAATTGATAAGTACGTGTCTGTAGGCTAATAATAACGAATTCCCCAGTTTTGTATCTTTGCTTCAACCATCATTTACCCTCCTAGCCGAGCTTTTGTACTTGTGCGATAGCCATGTCTTCTCGAGTCTGGTTCATCACTGGTGCGTGGTGCTCCACTTGTAATTAATGATCTGACCCTAATCAGGGAATTTCTAGGTTGTTCATCAGGCTTTGGACAACGTCTAGCCCAAATCGCAGCGTCAAGAAACGATCGAGTTATTGCGTCTAGTCGCAGTCTTGAGAAGCTGAGGGCCGCATTCGACAAGGGTGGAGTACCACCCAACGAGAATATCAAGTTCTTCGAGTTAGACGTTACAGAAAGCGAGAATTCGTTGGCAGAAAAGGTTGGGGAAGCAGTAAAGATTTGGGGGCAGATTGATGTGCTGGTTAATAATGCTGGATATGGTCAACTAGTATTTATGGAGGAGTCTGGGTGAGTCATTGTTGTCAAGAGCCAGAACCCGCGTGTCTTTGAACCGTACGATGAGACCAGGTCATCCCAACTCAAGAAACAGTTTGAAACTAACGTTTTCGGTCTTCTGAACGTGACTAACGCTGTTCTACCTCATATGAGGAGACAAAGGTCGGGCACCATTGTTCAAATTGCGAGTAGATCTGAATGGAGTGCAGAGACGCCAGTACGTATTCAAAACCCCTTCTTCATTATTTCAGCGTCATCTGACACCCACTAGATGAAAGGTTAGTGCCCTTCTGACATCGAGTAATCAAATGTTGATATCTGGGGCGTCTTTCGAGGCGTCTATGCGGCTGGAAAAGCAGCCGTACGCGGTATGTTTACATCACAACTTAGCCCACCATACCTCGACATGGCTGAGTGTTTGCTCATGCAGTTTTCAGCGAAACTATGGCGTCGGAAGTCAAGCAATTCGGTATTCACGTTCTTATCGTTGAGCCTGGCGCATTCAGGACCGAAGGTTCCGTTCATGACCTCCTTTATCTATGCGATTGAGTTTGACGCGAGAATTTGGCAGGAATATATACTTACGGTCAATACGAAGACAACAAGATCCCCGATTATGACCCAATGCGAAAGGTTATGACCGAGAAAATTGCTCAAATCCCAGGTAAAGAGCGAGGTACGTACACATGTCTGTCCATACAGGACCTTATTGGCTTCATCAGTTCATAACTTTTGATCGACTTGTATTGCTAGGTGACCCAATCAAGGCTATGGAAGCCATTGTAGATGTTGTACACGGGACGGGAAAAGCAGCAGGCAAGGAATGGCCCCTGTTCCTGTTCCTAGGCGACGACGCAGAGAAGGACGCGAGGAATAAGTGTCAGGCCATCCTGGACTTGCTGGATAGTGATTGGAACGAAGTTACGAGGGGTGTGTCATTCCCAACCGTAGATTAGCCTGGGAAGATAAAACGAGTATATGGTTGTACAACAATGTATAATTTATTGAAATGCGTGCAGCCCAGGAGCAAAGCACAACAGAATTCCTAACTAAAACATCGATGCAGTACTATTATGTAATGCAGCTTTCGAGAGGGGGAAAAAGCCCACGGAATCGATATCGATCATCTGTCAAGTCGAAGAGCACATCAATCAACGAAGGTGGAATCAACCATTCGCTCCTCGTTGAACAAGGGCAAATTGTCTTTAGGCACAATACACACATGACCTAAAACTATCGAGTAGGACTTCAAAGCAGGATATACAAGTCTCGAAATTATCATGATACAGTAGTACAGCTTTGCGAGCTGTCCATTGATTAGTTGCTTGTATGGTATTTTGGCAATATTAATGGCCACTCCCAGTTCTGGAGAGACGAACACTCGAACGAGTCATGACTCCGCTGAGCGCTGTAATGCACATAGTCAGCTAGGTGGAGAGCAATCAATGACTGTATTGTAAGTGTAAATCTTGAAGGAATCGAAAGCAACACCAAGAAGTCTCTAACATTCAGAAGAGGACTCCTCCTCCTCCTCCTCCTCCCTTCTCCACTTATTCAATTCCGCTCTTCGATGTAGTTCAACTTTCTTCCCTTTGTATGACTTGGTCTCCATGATTTCTGCATCGACATATTCTAGCTGGTCTTCGACTTCTTCGACCTCTTCCTCGTCCAAAGAGGAAGAATGGCTAGGTCTATGTTTGACAGGAGCGTGTTGAACCTAGAAAGAAATATCTTAGTTTCCCAGCATCGAGATGAAGCGATGGTATACCTTCTTCGTACGCTCATGACTCATTTCAATTGTGCCGATCTCCTTTAATTTATCGATCTCCTCGTCCAGTCTCTGCCTGTTCTTCTTATAGCGCTCTTTCCAACTCATAGCCGTGTGTCTCCTAGCCCAGGCATATTCCGGATCCTCATCTCCCTATACATGCAGAAAATGGGATTCAAAACGTAGGGAGTCAAATGATTTTGGGTGAGTCAGGATGCTTACAAGTGTCATAAGATGCTGATAGAGTTTAAGACTTTGCCTCCCTATTCCCTCAATTCCAGCAAGCCACTGTACCAGCTGTTGCTCGTCCTTTTTCGTGAATGGGGTGAAAACGCGCGATCTATGTCAACAATCATGACAAAGGATAAGATTTAGATTGTGTACCGAGATGACTCGGATAATGGGGGATAACTAGGAGGATACACGATAGAATGAAAGAAAGGTACATACCCACTAAACGAAGGGAGTGGGATTTGTGTATGATATGAAGTTGTTGGCTGTTGAGGAAAATCCTCGTCTCCAGGTGTATTTGGGGTTTCACCCTGCTAGCACAGACATGAGGCGGACCAAGTCAGTGGTTACATAAGCTCTCGGTACGGATTACGACATTGAGATTGACGGAGATGACGAGAAAAAGTAGAGAAGAAAAAGAGGTTGCGTACCCGGACGTCAGTAGAAGCTTGATTGATCTTCACAACACTCTCGATCTCCTTATTGAACCATTCCTTGTTCTTCTTGTAATGATCTCTCCAACTCTCTGGCGGATGCCGAAGAGCCCATGCAAATTCCTCGCTTTCGTGGCCCTATCAGGTGAGTATTTTCAGCAGATAGCAAAATCAATAGAATGCATATTGCACGGAACGAGTAGAGGATGGCGCACTAACCATTTGGACTAGTAAGTGGTATAGACTCCGGCCCTGCCGCCCTCCCTTTTCCTGATCAGGTAGAATCGTAGCAAGAAATTGGATGAGATGTTCATCATCCTCAGGTGTGTATGGGGTCTGACTACAAAACAGGAAATCATCGGATAGCAAGTAAACAACCCCTTCAGCAAGCAAGGACCAGGGGTATGTCGGAGATAAAACTTACGTATATAGCGACACCTGTTTGACCATTCTCTCCTTCTCCATTTCCCTCGCAGTCCGCTGATCAATACTACTAGGACCAATACGACCTTGCTTAATACACTTCCGCAACCACACTTTATCTTCCACTCTCGCTTTCTTGCCATATTTCTGTCTTTGACTGCTCAAGGTCTCCGAGCTTACGATGACGACCCATTCTCCATCTCCTCTGGGATTTTCGTTCAGAAAAGTCAATATGTTCGGTTGTTCAGGGAGGACGACGCCACTGTTGTCCTGATGACGAGGTGAGGCCAAGCAAGGACGAATAGAAGAGGAAGAAATGAAGGTGAAATGGCCAAGCACCTCAATAACCTCAACAAGGGATCTCCTCGAGTTCTTGACACTCTTGTCGAGTAAGAATTGAAGGGGTTGTTTCGTTGTTGGAGAAATAAACAGATTTGACATTGTAAAGAGGTGAGTGAAAGGGAAAAAACACTAGTATTATAATCGGAGTATTGACTCGGAATGGTTCATTGAATCATTCAAGTAACAAGGCGCGACCATGTGATGTGACACGCTCACGGGATTCGATTTCCCATTAATCCGCAAAATTTACTACTAGGCCTTGATCTTTTAAAGTGCCACTTGATTC
>CEMT01388840.1:0-11617 GCA_900068985.1 Pterula multifida | reverse complement strand
TTCCTGTCAAACCACAGCAGAGCATTGCCATTCATAGGCATCACAGACTCGTAATTCGGTGGCTCCATGTTCCTAGTATATGCAAGAAACTTTTGAGTTCAACAAGAGCGAAGTGAGGGTAAGAGAAATACATACCCAGATCTCTTAAACCACCCTTGGGTGTTCCACGCAATTCGCACCGCACAAAACAGAATTCCGACAGTGCTTCTATATTCCTGGGAGGGGTCAAGCCTCTGGGACACCTTCTGAATATGGACTTCCCATCCAAGGTAGTAAACGGGGACACCGCGGTTCTTGGCTGACCTTTTCTGCCAGTGGGGTGGATCTGGGTCAGTGGCTTCAAGCCAGAGAGGATATTCAACGCGTTCTGTGGACATGATTATGTTCTACGAGAGCTGACCCAGAACAGGAGACATCTTAGGTGTGACACGTTACAGTTGACAACTTGATGCGACACTAGACTATCACGTTATCAGCGCGTTTCAGAACATCTATCGCATCTGCACTCTGAGTTAATGTTTCTCTTGTTGCAGCCCATCTAATCTATATTCCTTTGTTCTCTCCTTTTCACTGATTTTTTTCCCTATTCTAAGGCTTTACCAGTAAATTGCCACCAGTGGCCTCCAGCATATAACATTTGACCACAAGTTGTTAAATTCATTTGTCCAACTGCTTGCGTGCATCGGTCCAAATTCGTGACATTGTCGCATTGATGTTCTCCAATTTCTCCCCGTTCAGCGTGTCCTTCTTCATGATGCCTTCCATAAACTCTTGCAATGCACGATTATTCACCTGTCTCTCCGAGAAGAGTGGCTGCCGCAACCACCTCCGCCAGGTGGTGAGGTCACGGTGATGGTTGTCTCTCATATCAGCAACCTATTACATCACCCATATGCATGAAGTATGGTAAAGCCTTGAATTCGGAATAAAGAACTTACCAAGCTGGTTGCTGCACTTGGCATTCTTGCAGGTATGAAGTGCAAGCGGGAGTCTCCCACTTCTTCGATTACAACTTGAACAGTCGTGTCGACAATGTTTTGCATGATTATGTCCAGAGCATCTGTCGTCATCTTGAGAACAATAGGGTTAACTTCATTCCAGCATTTTTCCCAAGACCCCCATGCCGCATCCCACATTTTATCTCGAGCTTTCATGTACCGCGGTTTCATGTAACATCGGGTATTCCGCACAATATCCTTCGCACTTTCCAATACAGCCCCTTGAGCTGCATCCCAAGCCAGCCCAACCATCCTTCTGTTGTATTCTGGGAGCATGCTTTCGTCGTAATCGTTTGCCATGTTTACGAACTGGTCAGTACTGATCCCTTCTGTCCTGAGAATTGATAACATGGCTTCCTCTCTCTCCCTCTGTACCTTCTTTTCTTCTTCTCTGGTTGCGTTTCGTGCTGCCGTCATTCCTTCATGCAAAGCTACGTTTGATACTGCACGGAATTGTGCTAATCTCCTCCCAGACCAGGAGAACTTGCCAGCTGCTTTTGCAACTTGCCCTACCAGAGTGGCGTGGTCGATATCGCCGAAGCCTTTAGCTATAACATCGAATACGAATGTCCACAGAGTGCTGATCATCTCGGCTCGGACAGCAGGCAAAATGACCTTGTGTAGATTATTAAGCCATAGGTGTCCGTCTATCCAAAGGGGAGTGTCATATCGATTGAGACCGTGGAGGGCAATCTTAGCAGTCAGCCCCTGCAATATCCCCAAAATACGGTGTTCTAGTTGGCTCTTCAGCCCAAAATGGATATTGGCGATGAGCAACTGTTTCCATAAGAATCGAATGACGCCATAACTGATCGGGAGTGACCATCCAAAACGAACTATTGGGGTCAGACCTGGTCGTATTGCTTTCCCAGTGTTTTTCTGGAAGACGGTGGCAGTCTCGATAAAAACGTGGAGAAAATAGGTGATTGCTCGGTCGACTATACTATCTGTTAGCCGTTTTAGCTTTGGACCTGCACGCTGGAGAAGAAGTTGTTGGTTGGGTATCTCGTATGGGAGGTGATGTCTGGAGACGATCATCAGGATGGTCCATGAGAAAAAGAAACAATTGTGGGCAAAAAGAGAGTAGTCCTTGGCTGTCTTGTCCCTCGATATCGCATAGCATGCCGACAAGATCACTTTGAGGTCTGACTTCCCATCAAGCCTCAGCTCGATCTCATTGCTTGTTTCTTCAACATCCTTCAACGACGCTTCGTCAAGATCCCGTACCCACTCGTCCTTAGTCTTGACCGGGGTATTCGTTAGCAGATGGTGTTGTCGTACAGGATCCTCTGTTTCGGCTGCAACAAGATTTGGACGTCGGTCAAGACGATGGACTTGGCCACCCTGCATGTGGATGACCACGAATCGATGGGGAATAATGCCACGAGCATCTTTCCTGATTTGCAGCTTCATGATCGCTCTTGCTGGCGCGGAGAGTGTGCTGTACCATTCGAAAATTTCACCTTGTTCCCAGTGAGGGAAGACGATTGGCACGGGTGAAGTGTTTAACTTGCGGTGCATCGACCTTGAGGATGAGATCGGTATAGAGCCTAGCAGAGACTGGGACATTTTGCTGATGGAAATCAGCACACTTTTCTGACAAGAAGGGATGAAAACCTGCAGAGGAGTGAATCCTCAAACGAGTATCACAGTTACTCTGAGGTTTGGTGTGTTATTTAAAACTTCAAACACTATTAATCGGTTCGTGCTGCTTGCTCTCTTCCACAATAATTGAAGCTGTTCTATTCCGGCACATCGCTCCAAGGAATCTGCCGAACAACGCTCATACAATTAGTGATCTGCATATGCTGCTCAAAGTTGAACCTGCGATGAACCACCGAAATTAAGACTATAAGTACAGTACTGTTTACATTTATCGCTTAGTCAGATGCTGTGTTGATTGAAACTAGGTGAATCGGTGTGCGAGGAAGATAGAGTATTACTACGTACATAACATGAGTGAGAGATCGTCAGCGCATGCATGGCCATGACAAGATATATAATTATTATAATTATTATGAGCGAAAAAAAAACAGGTGGGTCCCATAATAATCAGAGGTTATAAAATAGGAAATAGAAAAGAAGGAGGTCACGAATTTGGACCGATGCACGCAAGCAGTTGGACAAATGAATTTAACAACTTGTGGTCAAATGTTATATGCTGGAGGCCACTGGTGGCAATTTACTGGTAATTAGATGGGTTGCAACAAGAGAAACATTAACTCGGAGTGCAGATGTAATCATGCAATAGATGTTCTGAAACACGCTGATAAAGTGACAGTCTAGTGTCGCGTCAACCGTAACGTGTCACACCTAAGACGTCTCCTGTTCTTGGTCAGCTCTCGTAGCGGTAGAACATAATCACGTCCACAGAACGCGTTGAATATCCTCTCTGGCTTGAAGCCACTGACCCAGATCCACCCCACTGGCAGAAAAGGTCAGCCAAGAACCGCGGTGTCCCCGTTTACTACCTTGGATGGGAAGTCCATATTCAGAAGGTGTCCCAGAGGCTTGACCCCTCCCAGGAATATAGAAGCACTGTCGGAATTCTGTTTTGTGCGGTGCGAATTGCGTGGAACACCCAAGGGTGGTTTAAGAGATCTGGGTATGTATTTCTCTTACCCTCACTTCGCTCTTGTTGAACTCAAAAGTTTCTTGCATATACTAGGAACATGGAGCCACCGAATTACGAGTCTGTGATGCCTATGAATGGCAATGCTCTGCTGTGGTTTGACAGGAACGACAACACACTGTTCAAGGTCGACGAGAAGCAGGAACGGAGGGATGAAGTGCAGGAGCTCGTGCGGGAATTTCTTGGGATTGATCCTTTGGAACCGCCTCGGTGGTATCGAAGGCATGAAGGCGCGGTGCGGCATTACGGATCTCAATTAGATGGGGATAGTGATTCATTTTGACATGTATTTTGCCAAACTGTGAGTAGATACAACTTTTGGCCATCGCCATTTTGTCACATATATAACTAAAGACTAGTTTTTCTCAAACACGTACTCGCTGTTATTGATTATCCCTTACTCACTCGGCTCTGACAGCTGGCTCCATGATCATCGCTATTATGATTCGCGCCTAAGCATTCTGCGACCAAGCATGCTCCTTTTGCCTTGGGCTTCCAGTCAGCAAAAAACCTCGTACCTCCAATGACCTCTGATGATCCTCAAGCCGGGAAACCCAAATTAATCTACCTGCTATACAGGGTTCTATGGTGCAACTGATCACGCTGTGCGGACCTATAGGGCCCGAATGAACATAAGTAGTATTTCGCTAGTCCTGCTTTGTTCTTGGTCCTACCTCCCATCGGCTGACCTTTCCTTCCAACGGCGCTCTACCCATCTCTTCGTTGGCCAATGCCTAGCTCGACTGCAGCCCAGTAGTACTAACCCCAAGTCCAACTTAGGCCTCAACGGGCGTCGTTGTTCTTGTGCCCACGGTCGGCTACAGGGCTCTTGTTCCACTACCACCACCAACATCAGACGTGTCGAGAGCTCAAGTTCCCACATCACCATTCACGAAGTCAAATAAAAAGAAAAAGATGTATGCAATGCTCACGTACACTACTATTCACGTATATACTATACAAAAATCGTTGTCTACAGTGTAAATGAAAATCTGAACGGGGTGCAAGATGCAAGTGCAACGGAATAAAAAAATGGAGAGAAGGCCAAGAGTTTAGTGGGGAAAAAAGAAGAATGGATGTGCGAGGGAGATAGAGGATTATGTACATAACATGAGCGAGTAAGAGATCGTCAGTGCATGTATGGATGTAAGGCCATGACAAGAGATATAATAATTATGAACGATAAAAACAATTGGGTCCCAATAATCAAAGGCTATAAAAGAAGAAAAGAAGAATTGATAATGCTGAGAGATGTCAATGAAGGAAAAAGAAAGAAAAGTCAAAGATGAGGGACACGGAAGTGATACGATACACATTTACCCACGATATGCAAATGGAACAGCCGAAAATAAACAATAAAGATTCAGAAACCTCTCCACAAACACCCTACGACGAATTCACACCAACCGCCTTCCTCCCCCCACCACGTCTAGCAGCAGCAATCACACCAGACACAACGCCATCTTGCATCCCAGGCTTACACGATAACCGCCCGCAAGACGACGACGATAATGACGGCGCAGGGGTTAGAGGCGTACAGGTTGCTGTTGGAGTAGGCGGAGACGAGGGGGCGGGTAGAGGGGGTAGAGAAGCGGGGGGAGGTATTGGGGGTGTGGACGTCAGTGTCAGAATAGATGATAATGAAGGCGCAGGAGAGGTATGTACGGAAGAAGAAGAAGAAGCTGGGGAAGAGTGTGTAAGAGGAACCACGGAAGGAGACGGCGTAGAGGAAGTAGAGGAAGGAACCTCAATACAGCTGCTGGGTGCATCAGAATCGTCCGAAGACGTCGTATCCTCCTCGTCATCGTCAAGCTCGAACTCCATATCGTTAATGACAATCACCTGCTTCTTCTTCTTCTTGTCTTTCTTCTGCGGCAGCGACGCAGGAGGAGGAGGAAGAGGAAGATCAGCCTTCCTCTGCATGTTCATCTTGTCCACATAAACAGGGAAACACCCCTCCACATCCGTATCCAGCGGACCCACATGCTGATGCTGATACCTTCGATCCTGGTGCTGCGCATGATGATGATGATGGGGGTGGGTGTGGTGGTGGTGATGATGATGGTGCAACAAGAGCCCAGAGGGCGAGAGATGCCCATGATGATGATCGTGGTCGTGGTCGTGATGCACGATCATGAGCGGAGAGAGGTCATCGAACACCGACGCGTCGTCGAGGTCTAGATCTAGATTTGGACTGGGGCTAGGGCTGCTGTCGAGCGAAGCGTTGGTTAGTGAGGGAGTCGGTGGGTCTAAGAGCGGGTCAGAGGCAGGTAAAGACGAGGACGAGGATGAATAGGATGCGGATGAAGATAGCGACGAAGACGACGATGCCGTTGAATTGAGTACACCATTCGAGTTCGAGTTCGAGGTGATGTTATCTGCACGGCACTCCCCATCATACGTACATCTCTGATCAGCCACAGACAATGTGGAGATCGAATCACGTAACAGTACCCTCCCCCCATCATCCGGTGGTTCAATTAATATCGCCCCACTTCCACTTCCAGCAGCACGAGGACACGAACGAAGCTTCGAATCCGAATCTGAAGTCGAAATCGAACGATGCGATGGAACATTCCCCGTTTCATCAGTATTGAAGCTGCTAGTGCTACTAGCACTGGTATCACCACCAGCGCCAACGCCACTCCCCGGCGAAGACGACTCATGCACAGTCGCGTTCATTTCCGAATCGTCAGAGATAGAGTTCAAAGGAGAGGGAAACAGCACAGGCGATGGATTGGAAGAGGGCGGTTGGGAGTTGCACGGACTGTCGAGGAGGGGTAGGAATGTGAACGTCGGTCTCTTGCGTGCTGGTGGAATGAGGGGTCTAGGTGCGGAAAGGCTAAAGTGTGGTGGTGGTGGTGGTGGTGGTGGGAAGGTTATGCTTGGTGATGGTTGTTTACTATTGGATATTGTATCACTTGATGAGTTGAATAGATCGGACGATAATGACGATGATGGTGGTAGTGGTGGTGGTGCGTTTATAGTCATATTTAACAAGTTAGCAAGATTCGGTGGTGTACTTGGCGTCGTACTGGTACCACGTCTAAGGGAAGCAAGGATGCTATTATTGGAAAGAGCCGATATAACCGGAGGATTGAGGATACCCGTGAACGGTTGTGCAGGTAGAGCAGCAGGCAGGGCAGAGGGCGGGAGTGGGGGAGGGGGAGAAGGTGGTCGTGTGCGTTGGATCCGGATCCCGTGCGGAAAGAGCGAGGACGGGGCAGTGTAGGTCGCTTCGACCCCCGTCTCCGCTTCTCCCTCCTCCGACGGTCTATTGACGCCTTCTGCATCGCATGGTTCGGAAGGAGAACAAGGGGAGAGGGGACTGGGAGGCGTGTGCTGCTGGTGTGTGCTACTGCCAGAGTCTGATGATGATGGTGGAAGAAGGCGTAGAAGCTCTATTGGAACGGACGATAGAATATGTCTTGATCTGTGTGTTAGAGGATCGTAGGGTTGTGTTGCGCGTGGTAGCGAGTGCTGGATCTCTTTGAGCTCAAGTAAGTCCCTGAACGAACCCAATATATAAAAACCAGGAGTTAGCAGTGGTCGTGTGGCACCACTGACAGGGAGAGTGGGACGACGTACTGGTAGGACAACTTCCTAGCAGGTTCTGTAGGCGTGCGATCCCAATCGTCCGCTGTAAATACCGTACACTCGTTCTCATCGAACGAAACACATTTCTTCCTCAACGAGTCAAGGAACCCCGTTGTAGTCGTCGTCGTCGTCGTCGTCCCAGGTGCAATCGCTGAAGACGAACAGTCTTCTGCCGAGTTGGAACGAGAGATCATAGGAGAAGGAGTCTTGAGACAGCTTTTGCGTAGCTTGACTGCCGTACAGCTGCTACAGCTGCTGTTGTTCAAAACACCCGTAGCCATAGTAGTTACAAGTCGAGTACTAGAACAAAGACGGGGTGTTTGAGTGTGGGGGAGATGAAAAGAAAGACGGGTGCAGTTACTTCTACTTCTACTGCTAACTCGTACTCGTTGCGGCTGCAAGGCTAGGGTTTTTTGGGTTTGAGAGAGATGGAAACAGGATAGAGAAAAAGAGGAATGGTAAGAGAATTGAAAAAAGGAGTTAAATGAATGAAACGGGTTTGAGTGACTTTTTACGAGAACGGGTCAAGGCGGAACGACTTTGAATACTAGGGTAAAAATAAAATAATAATAAATTAAACAGATGTTCATGTCTGTGCCTTATTTGGACATGTTAACAAGCCAATCGGAATGCTGGAGTTCCGTTGAAATCTTAGTCATCATCCTCATCTTCGTTAGAGGGGAATGAAGAGCGGATGCAGGTGAGTTAGTGGCTGTTAGTGGTGGTTTCAACTTCAAAAGTTGCTAGTTCCCTCTTTTCACTTGTTCGTCGATGCTTCTTTTCCGCTTTCCAACTCCGATTCTAAATCAACACATATCATCACTTGGCGGTATTTCTTTCTTCTCCCCGTGCCTGATCCGCGGTACATATGTTTGTTTTCTCACGACCTCCTCAGCTCTGTACATCTCCTATCACTGGACGCTTTATGTTCATCGATTGAACCACTCGAGTCAATGGCTATCGTTCAGTGACTCGCTGCTTGCCCATCCTACATCTACTCCTGCTTCATCTCCACCAAGGTCCCAGGGGTAATGCCAAGTCTCTTGTGTGTGGGGTATGTGTATGTCGTCAGGGTCATTCTACGCCCTCGACATTCGAAACGAAAAAGTTATCCCCGCATAGCTTAGTACATCCTCAAAAGAAGGGTTTTCAGTAACCGTTCCTACCGTTGCCAAGCTCTAGTGCCTATCAGTCGTTCTGGTATAACTTACAAGACTCGAAACCTTCCTTGCTCTTCGTCACAACCTACTATCATGTTCATCTATATCCGAAACTGGAAGTACGGTAATAATACTCTCCGTACATACTAGTAGATGTCCTGCGGTCGTAACATTGTTGGAGCCTTTTATAAAGCCATGTGCTGCGACTGTGTAGATGTACTACGAGCGTCCATGTGGGACTGTATCCCGGTCGTACGTGCGCGTTGTGAGTGTGTCCTCGAACTGATCACCTGTTAGTGTGTCGTGTATCGTGTACGAGTGCAGATATGACAACCTCGTAACGACATTCGAGGTTGATGTCTCCGCAGCTCAACGCGCTGAGCATCTCGTCTCGTCTCGTCTTCGATGATGAGTCTTCCAAGTTTGTGCTCGAATCGTCGTAATCGAACATATCAGCTTCTCCAACTATTCTCGGATTTTGTTTCTGCGTTGTCTGTCTTTTTTTAGGATTCCCCGCCGCGAACGTCGCCGTTCGAGTGAGCGGTGACATCCAGGTTGATCAGTGCTTTGCGGTGTGATTATACCTGGTTCCGGTCTGTTCGATTTTTCTCTCTCTTCTTTTCATGTTGGGTTTTATCGGAACGTGAGAATGATATTTTGATCCTGAATCTGAATATCTATGTTTATGCTTTTTAGCCTAGTGTCTCCCCACTCCTTCACACATGAACAGCTACGACTTCAGGTTATTTCCAGGAGTTACGAAGGTACTCTTATAATGGGCACGTCCCTGCTCTCATACCAGTCAGCACAGTCCTCAGCGCTCAGCCGTCGTCGGTGTGCCTGTGTTCGAAGTGGATTGAAGGTGTAACGGCCAAACTGCTGTCTCCACATCGGCTCATGGGTGCCGAAAGCACGGCGATATGAGGCACGGACTGCATTTACTCACGATCGAGCAATAGGGCAATGGAAGATGTGCGAAGGGTGTCGAAACGATGGCAAAGGGGAATGTATCGTAAATCGTATCCATTCATGTCTTTGAGAGGTTACCCGGCGGTGACCTTGAAACCTCCCATGCTAGCTCAATTGTTCTCAGTGCTCCGCACCCACACTCACTTCTTAATTGTCATTCCAGTTGGGGCTCTGCCACGGGCCGGTTTCTGAGGTAGAACAGCATGTTCTGGAGTACATCGTAGCGTATAGATAATAAGAGGGCTCCACTGCTCCCCTGCTCTCGATCCGAAATGGTTTTGAGAATTTGAGCAATGTAATGAACCTCGAACATTAGCTGGACGTGGGGATTCAATGCTGTCCATTTTGCAAGATGAGATACTGTGAGGTTTGGAATTCTGAGTGTAATGCTAGTAGATGATTTGCTACTCGTTGGCAGGTCTTCACAAATGTCACACTTGGATCATAAAATAATCCTAATATTGACATTATGTTTTCTACAGCTTTTTACAGATGGAGCAATTGGATCTTGTTCCATGGAGAATTCTGGATCAGTGGAGAGCAGTAGTTGAAAATGGTTTTGCCAATATACACAATACAGTACATGATCAGATCACAGTTCATATTCTCATAGCTATTGTTGTAAGTTTCTGTGGAGACAGGTGAAATTGAGTTCTACATGACTTGCCCACCAGATTGATATGGTGTGGAATCAGGATTAAGCACTTACTGTAAGTAAGATCACTGAATACTCATCCAGCCCACTAGTACAAGTGCTGCTGTTGGAGTATGTACATAGCTAGGTATTAGGTACCACTATATGGTGTACCAGCAGTGAAGGTATAATAAACATGTCTGTACCCAAGGGTTTTCCATGATACATAATAGACAGACTAAAGCTATCTACTGTATGATCAATGTACTTTTGTTTGTATGTTTCAAATAGATTTAAGAGTGAAAACAATAGAATGGAATCCTATTTAACCCTTATAGCATGACAGACTATAAAAATTTATAAGACAATCACTACTGCTTATTACTCATTGCTTGCTGCTCAGTTGTCAGAGTCCTCATCTCTATCATAAAGGACTGTTATTGAGCAGTGTGCTACCAAACCATGTTATGTCTATCAGACTGGAAAGTGATAGATAAAAATTTAGCTCGGTTAATCAGAGTGGCATGGTCACCGAGGCTTGATAACAATTGGTATTTTTATACCACAAATCACCAAGAAGATAGTTGTGTTCGTCAATGTATACAAAGCAATAAATGTAACAAAGGACATACAATTGTGGACATAATTGGTAAGCTTTCTTGTTATCTGGTTTGAACTAGGTTCTGACAGCCTGAGGTGATAAATTTCATGGAAACCAGCATACTACTGGGTGACTGGTAAGCAGTTCTACATACAAACAAATGTGGTTGGACATGGCAGGGATGATGCTGTTAAACTCTTTGTAAAAAGATTTGCAGGGCCATTGCCCCCAACACCATCTTCATCTTCTGAAGAATTATATTTATATTCTCCAGAATCATCAGTTATGATTCACACTCCAAGATTATCTTTAACTACACAAAGATCATTTGTCTCATCAATTTCTTCATCTTCTAAAGGATCACATTTATTTTCTCGAGCATCATCAGTTATGAATTTCACTTCAAGATCATCTTTAACTAGTGTATCATCTGTCTCATCAATTCCATATTCTCAATACTATAGACTTTTTCCAACATTATATTCTACACAAAACTGTAAATAGTTAAGTGATTGATTATACTTGTAGTCTGACAAAGATGCATTCTAGAGTTGTCTTTGAAAACATGTAGTCAGAGTTGCATTTAGATGTTAGCCAATTCTAATTCTTCAAAATGGCTGTTGATATTGATGGTTCAACTACCTCAGGATTCTGGGTATTTGGCTACAGGTAGTACCAATTACAGACATTCATGTACATCTAAGTCTACTCTGAACACTCCCATGATATTTGGAACAACTGGCAATACTTCAACAAGGCACACTAGTATTTGCAGGCTGTAGCAGAATGCCTGTGGAAATATGAAGATTACATGATAATGCATTGGCATCCAGCTTGATGATTTGATAAGGCTGGTGATGGATATACAACTTTTTGTACACATTGCTCCAGAACATGAGTATTGTCAGATCCTATGACATTGCTTATCAGCAATTTTGTTTCATAACTATTTCCATGAATGCTATTATATTTTCTACTGGTTGATTTCAATTGATGTACAGTGACATCCAAAAATATTGCAATGTT